>JAMAKT010000067.1:17953-191022 GCA_023628415.1 Hypoxylon sp. PDH2405 | reverse complement strand
GAATCCACTGATCAGGAATACCCTGAATCAATACCCTAGATGAATTAGTTACCAAGCCACCTAATGTGTCTGACAGGTAGCCCTCCTCTGTTGGTCACCCCACTCGGTCTCTCGTTGGGCCGTAACATCATTCTCCTTCTCCAGGATCTTTGTCTCAAAGATTTATCTTGTTGGTAATGTCCTCTGCATTCTGGCTAGTCCCTCTCCTTTAGCTAACCTTCATTATGTCAGGACGCATTACCAAGAAATCGATTGATCACTTATCGGATCGTCGGAAGCTCAAAGCTGCCGAGAATCGTGTTGCTCTGATTAGAGCCATTTATTCTGAAGGTCGCGAAGAAATGCCTTGCTCCGCTTGTCAGGCCTCGGGGGCGAAGTGCGTAGCCTCTGGTGAGTCTGATAGGTGCACCGAGTGCATCCGGTTGTGTCGCTCTCATTGCGATGTTTTCGGTATTTCTCGAGCGAGTGTTTCGAAAATTAGTTCTCAGTTTCGGAGATTAGAAGATGAAGTGGAGCAGGTTGAATTGGAGGCAGAGCAGTTAAACGCGAAAACTGGCTCGCCTTCGAAAAGTTAAAAGAATGTGGGCAGAGAGATTGAAGAGGATGATTGACCGGGGCCTAAGTTCCATGGAGGATCTGGAGCGCCTCGAGCGTGAGGAGGCCGAAGGCAGGGAGACTGCTCAACAGTCTACCACTGCTGTAGCGTCGGAGGCCTCCCCCTCCTTTTCTTGGGCCAACCTGGACCCGGACGTAGATCTCTCCCTAGTTTTGGCCGATCTGGGTTTTGGCGATGGAACTCTTCAAGTTTCTCAGGACAGCCCTTCAGGTGCTCACTAGGCTCCCATGTGTTGTCTTCTGGTGGGTAGTCCTTCCATTTTACGAGATACTGTAGTTGGTCTCTGACTACTCGTGAATCTAGTATGCGTTCAACTTTATATTCTTCCGGGTTTTCTTTTAGTTCGATGGCTTGTTCGATTCTGGCGTTCTTAGGTGCTGGTTCTAGTATAGCGATATGGAATACTCGGGTTCGGAGTTTTATTTTTGATGGTATTGCGAGTTTATAGTTGGTGTTTGATAGGACTCTTTTAATCTTGAAGGGTCCCAACTTTTTGAAGTCCAACTTTTCGTTTGGTCTCTTTGTGCGAATTTATGGTGTTTTTAGCGTTGAATGTTGCTTATTGCGAAGCAGGTAGACCTTGTCTCCTCTTCGTAGGATTGGTCCCTTAATCCTCTTACGATTGTAGTATGTTGCCATTCTGTTCTGAATGAATTGCAACCGCCGTTGCAGTTGTGACTGTAGAATCTGTAATTCGGTGGCAAATACTTCTGCTCTTGGGGCTGTTGCAGTGGTTTCTGGGGCTGTATCGTTAGATAATTCCTGTCTAGTTGTTTCTGACTGATGCCCATAGAGTGCTGTGTGAGGTGAGACGTTTATATCTTCATTGATGCTGGTGTTATAAGCTACTTGAGCGATTGGTAGTAGCTTAACCCAATTGTTTTGTTGGTCATTGATATAGCTTCGTAGGTGCTGCTCAAGTGTTTGATTCAATCTTTTGGTTTGTCCATCCGTTTGAGGGTGTGCTGTTGTGGATAATTTCTGCTTGACTCTAAGCTTCTTTATCAGACTCGTTTAGAATTTGGATGTAAAGAGCTTATCTCTGTTTGAGATTATTCGTCTGGGTAGGCCATGCCTATTGAAGACTTCTCGTATGAATGCAAATGCGAGTTGTTCTGTGGTATTGTCCATTCTGTACGGGATGAAGTATCCATACTTGGTGAGTTTGTCGATAATACCCCATATGGCGTCATGTTGAGATCCTGTTGCTGGGTCTTTTGAGATAGGCAAGCCTGTGATGAAGTCCCACGCAATGGTATACCATGGTTTGTCTGGTATCTCGATTGGTTGAAGTAGCCTATATAGTTTGTGTCTGGCTCCCTTGACTTTGTTGCAAGTGTTGCATTCCTTAATGACTTTAGTGACTGTTTTCTTGATGTTTGGAAAACCATAGGTTTCTTAGATTCTCTTAGTTATTTTAAAGATTCCTTGATATCCATGTAAGGGATGTTCATGAAATTCCTTCACGGATGTTTCCCTGATTCTGTTGGGAACGTATATCTTATTTTGGAACAGTAACGTTCCATCTGGTCTTCCTTGTTGGTGCAGTTCTTCTAATTCTTGTTGGTCGTAAGCGTCTTTGAATTTCTGTATCCAATCGTCCTTGTTGACTTGGATGTGTGCTAGGGTGACCGTTCCGTCATTCTGTTGTTCTAGCATTTGGATGTTTCTTTTCTTAACCTTAGTTTCGTAATCTCCTCTTCGGCTGAGAAGATCTGCTTGGATGTTTTCTTTTCCTTTGATATAATGGATCTTAAAATTGAACTAAGATAGGAAAATTATCCATCTTTCGTGTCTCTGGTTAAGTTTCTGGGTCGTCATGAATTGTACTAAGTTCTTATGGTCTGAATAAATGCTGATGGGTTCCTTGGTTCCATTAAGCCATGGTTGCCATTCTTCTAGTGCTTGAACGATTGCCAACAACTCCTTATCGTAGATCTTGTATCTGAGTTCTGCATCGTGTAATGCTTTGGAATAGTACGCAACTGGGTACCATTTTCCGTTATCTTCGAGTTGCTCTAAGACTGCTCCGATCGCTGTATCGGATGCATCTGTCTTAAGTCTTTTCTTCTTGTTGTCATCCGAGAGTTTACACACCACTTCACTCGTGATGATCCTCTTAATTTCGTTGAAAGCCTTCCTTGCTTTTTCTGTAAACTCAAAAGGTCCCTTCTGATTCTTTAGGGTGGTCAGTTCCGTCAATGGTCTGGCAATTGCTCCAAAATTCGCGATCAATCCTCGGACGTAGTTGATAAAGCTATGAAATGCGCGTACATCCGTAACGCTTTTCGGTTTAGGCCAGTCCTTAACTGCTGCTACCTTTGCCTTCTGAATTCGAATCTCTCCTGGGGTTATCGTAAATCCTAGGTAATTAAGTTTCTTAACATGCCATTCACTCTTTGTAGGGTGAACCAAGAGGTTAGCCTTCTCCAGGGCTTCCAATACTAGGGACACATGTTGTCGGTGTTCTTCTTCGTTTTCAGAGTAAATTAATATATCGTCCAAATAAACGAATACGAATTTATCCAGATATTTTCTAAGTATTGTCATGATTATGTGTTGGAAAGTGGCTGGTGCGTTAGTGAGTCCAAAAGGCATAACCTTATATTCGTAGTATCCGTGTACCGTCTTGAAAGCTGTGTACTGCTCATGACCTTCGGCCATTCGTATCATATAATAGCCGTCTCTGAGGTCCAGGGCTGTAAAGATCTTAGCCTTGCTGATTTGTCCTCTTATGAGTTTGATTAGGGGTAATGCATGTCCGTTCTTCTTAGTAATACTGTTAAGATGTCGGTAGTTAATAACTCGTCTCCATATAAGTTCTCCGTCCTCATCGATTTTCTGATTACCATCTTTATCTACCTTGGGTACCATTATGACTGGGTATCCTGATGATGATTCGGATTCCTGGATATATCCCTTTTCAAGGTCTCGTTGGATACTCTTCCAGAGTGCTCGTGACTTTTCTTGGTTCATTAGGTATATCAGGAATAGTTTAGGGTGTTGTCCTTCCTTAAGATATATCTCATAATCCCATTGATTATGTTTTGGTAGTTCTTCTTTTATCCTATCTCTAAACAATTTCTGGAATCGTAAGTACTCGCGTGGTACTCTACGTAACGGATCTTCAGGTTGGGAAGCTCGAATCATGTAGGCGACATCATTCGTTCCTGCTTCCTTGTTCCAAGAGTTGCGTACATCACTCCTGCGGTGAGTTCCAGAGGCTAACTCTTCTGAATGATCCCATTGGAGACGACCTGTCTTCCAATGTATTCTTGGATTGCTTCGTTCAAGCCAATCCATTCCCAGGATGATGTCATGATAGCTGGTGTCGGTTATATCGAGACTGACAACATCCTGATGTCCTTGAATTCTCAAGCCGAGTGGCACTGTCTCTCGCAGTATTTTGCCATTCTCGTAGGTTGTAGTACTTCCATCAAAAGTGGTTAACCTGTAAGACTGTTGTTTGTATTTCCAGGGAACTCTGTCCCTTTCGGCCACTTTTGCTGATATGTAGCTTCGTTCTGCTCCTGAATCTATTAGAGCTTGGTATTTCTTATCTTCGTATTCGATTTGAATTATGACTTGTTTCTTTCCTTCGAAGTTGGCCTTTGCTTCGAATAAGGACTTTTCTATTCTGGCTCCTCGGTGCCTTAATGACGAGGGCCTTGGCCGTTTTTTGGTTTCCACTGGCGATTTCTAGTGTTGGAGTGCTCCTTGAAGGATATTTGTCGTTTTGGTCTTGGGAGACTAAGTCTCTATGCTTCAGCTTTTCTGATGGCGTTTGCGACAGTCTCGCCAGTTCTTTATGTGACAGCCAACATCTAAAGGATGTTTTCGCATGGCATACTTGTCTAATCGATCGTCAATTTCCTCCTGAAATTGACTGATGGCTTGCTGTAAGTTAGGGTCGGCGTAAGCCAGGTGCGAGAGTCTTTGGCGTATCGCGAGGTACTGTTCTTGATGCTTTAGGTCTGGAACATCAGGCAACTCTAGTACTGAGAAATGAGTGATGTAATATCGGGGGAACTTGGGGTACTTCCAGTTTTGGCGATATTGGTTCCTGAGTTGTTGAAGCATTTTGGTAGCCGTTCTTGCATGCTCTAGTTCAGGGTTGTTACTAATATCGAATAATTCTGAACTATATGATTGTCTTTCCTATAACCAACTGGGTCCATGGTGCGTTGTCCATAGTTGTCTTTCAACCTCTTTCCTACCAGCTCCTGCGGCCAATATGTCGTGGAGGTCGCAAGATATATTGGTATAGCACATGCATCCCTGCATAATGGCTTCTTAGCTAGTGTCGGACTGCGGGTGTTGAAAGCATGCTCTTAGATATCCCTTCCATGGATTATGATTACATGAGCATTCTTCAAGTCCTGGAAGCTCATCGTCTAAATCTCCATAGGGGTAATAGTGCTGGTTATTCTTCGAGTCTTGGTGAATGAGATATAGGTCATCTTGACAAAAGGTCCAATGTAGATCATCATGCTCTTCTTGGCGATGCTTCCTGCAATTGGAATTCTTGCAATACTTCCAATGTTCTGCTTCGTGTGCTGCCTCAGCCAGAGCTTCGGCTTCGCTTGGGGTTAGTTCCTCAAGATATCCAGCTTGGTGGCTTGGACACATCATTGGGCTGATCTCATGGCATTTGCAGCCGTTCATGATGGCGAGTAATGGTCTGGGGTGTCCTGGATGGAACTGGCAGGCGTGAAGTTCGGCTCCTTGGCAGACTTCACATTTATTGACTTCTGGGTCCTTTTGGACCACTCGACTGGTTGTAATGGTGAACACATTGCTGATCTCTTTATCGTCTGTGGTGGCTTCTGATACCTTCTTACTCTGAGGTATTCCTCCTCTGTGTACTTTAGGTTTCTTGCTTCGACATTCATTCTTGTAATGTCCCATCTTTCCGCAATTGTAACACTTGATCTTGGACTTGTCTTGGGGCTTCTTTCCTTGGGTGCGGGACTCATTGAGTTCGATTGGATCAGACCTGGTTCCGGTACCTTTCTGTGGCTTCTTGAAGTTGGTTCGTTCGTTCTTGTTGGATTGGTACCTTCTAGTCTTCTGTGGTGGAATCTTCCGTTTTTCAAGATATCGTTCAAAATTTTCATTGTCAATGGTGATGGCTTTCTTGACAAAAGCGTCGAACTGCTTGGGGTCCTTCTGCTTGTACAAGTCGTCACTGTAGAGCTCATTTTTGACGTGCTCCTTCAGTCCTTGATAAAAGGGGTAAAAGAGACTCTCCGCTGGTAGTTTGGACTGGGTGGCTAATTTCTTAAACTCGATGGCGTAGTCTGATGCGGATTTGTCTTGTCGAAGGTGGTGTAACCTGGTCTCAGCCTTCTGTTGTTGGATAGGGTCTCCGAACATGAGCCTGATCTTTTCTTCGAAGTTCGAAAACTTCTGAAAGATGTATTTGGTCTCTTCTTTGGCGTCACTGCCATTCTCAACCTGGTCTTTGAGAATTGGAGAAAACCAATCAAGTGCTGATCCACTCAATAACTGAGACGCGACTAACACTTTCTGGTTTTCTGCTGTTATCGAGCCCTGGTAGAACTGGAGGTACGTTCTGACCTGGATCAGAAAACCGTCGGGGTCTTCTTTTCCATCATACCTCTCGGGAGAGGCTGGCCTGAACTCCTTGACCTTTGGTGCGCTCATACTGCTGCTATTATCTGGTTCTGGGTCTCCTGGGGGTTCTGGTGACTTGGGTGGCTTTGGAGGGTGCTGTGTTGAAGGCTTTTGAAACTGAGGTACTGGAGGCTTCGGAGGCTGAGGTGCTGGCTCTTCTCCGTCCTCCTCGCTACTGCTGCTTTCCTCTTCTCCACTGCCTTCCTCTTTTACTTCCTTTGGGGTGGCTATTTGTTTTCCCTTGAAGGTAGTAGCTAATGGGGGTACACTTGGGGGTCTGGTAGCTTCCTGTGCTACCGTAATAGATTCTTGTATCGGTCTTCCTGTATAAGGAGATATCTGGGGTCGTGCTCCTTGTGATGATGCTGCTGATGATGGTCGTGGAGTAGCTGGAGCTTGTTGTCGTTCTTCTGGTTTAGGGGGCATCCCTTCGAGAAGTATCCGCGAGTGAGTTCTCCTCTTGACCAATGCCTGGCATTGACCAAGGAAGTTATCAAAATGTTACGATCCCGTCTATTACTTCTGGTCAGTGACTCTCATAGATCGGTACGTACTCTGGGGTCCTTTGGTTTTATAGGGTAACAATGCTTAGGGGTTGGTTAATGGTAACTTCTGATCGTAAAGGAGGTTTCATAGTACTCCTCATTCAAGAGAAAATGAACGCTTAGATTGATAACTTGCAGAACGAATGACTAGATACATGAGAAATCTCTGTCCTTATTATACTGATTCTTCTTACGCCTTTCGTTCTGTTGCTCTGCCATGCTCCAAGAGCATAGGAGAGCCCTTCTCGCCCTGTTGCGCCAACAGTGCTGTAGATCCTATGAGTGCTCCGTCGTGCTCTGAGAGCATCACGGAGCATCTATTCTTCCGAAACGTTCCTTTTGGTGGATCCCCACCTTGGGTCTCTTCTTGGGCCGTAACAGATATTTAAGCAAAGAGTTATTGCTATTTAAATATATAGGGGTAGAAAAGCCTCTTACCCTAACCAGGTTTAGCGCGCCCCACACCAACTACTTCCTGTCCACTAATTTCTACCCCTTACCACCTGTAAACTCCGGCGCGCTAATGGTGCCGCAGCTTCACCTCCCTGCTGAATTTCACTCCTCGCAAATCTAGAGATTCTTTCAGAAGAGCCCGGCTCTTTAAACCCATGGGATGCATTCCTTATGCGATAGTGCCACTGTAATGTAATGTACATGCAACTGATTCTTTTGCTGGTGAGCAAGGCCATCCTGAACTGTACGAGCATAACTGTCGCTCTGGATTGCCAAAAGCAGAGCCGCTACTACAGCCCTATCATCATCATACGCTCTCTCAACGACTGGGTCTCTGCCCTCGTGTGATCGACCGACCCCCGGAGAAGGCCTTTCAACATCCCAAGACCGTCCTTCAACGCTTCAAGATCGTCATTCAGCACCCCATGAGCGTTCCAATTCTGACCAGGGCGGTCCGCTATCTTGCCCCGGGCCAGTGGTCACTGCATACTTGTCTTGTGCATAGCCGACTCCGCCCGCAACAAGGCTGGGCTCAGGACTTAGTGGCCTTGGGGCTCGACTGCTCTCGAGAGACTGATCCGAACTAGTTGGAATCTCACGCTCTAAAGCTGAAAAAGACGAGCCGAGACACAGCGATTTGATAAGGTCTTGATAACCAAACCCAGTCTCTGCGTCAACCTCATCTTCAACCTCAGCGTGTGAACGTTAGCTACCCGAATCCCCACCTCGGAACGCTCTTTGGCGATGCACGAATTGCACGCCTTTCTTTCTTCGACGTGCCTTGTAGTTTTCAAAGGTCGTACCGTCACCAAAGAGCCGAGTCAGTAAGAGCTGCGACGCACGTGACGCCAGCTCGACACTGTCCGGCGTGCCAGTGGCCCAGGCCTGGATCAGATCTGGCACGGCCGAATCCAAGATGCAGGAAAGTGAGAGGCTGGAGTGGCATACCGACCCCGAGGGCTCCAAAGACCTATACGCGTCGACAAAGAGGTTCCGGAAACCCGTAATCGGCTTGTTCTCCTGCTCGGACATGCCGATGTACGGCATTATATCCCTGTATATGGCGAACTGCTCCCATGGTACGGTCCTGGCCCCCGTCCAGTCCAATACCCCGGTTATGTTGAAATCATCATCAAGTAGTATATTCTTAAAGTGGAAATCGCGATGATGGAGAGAAAATGGACCGCGGCGAAAGCGGGGGCAAAGCATCAAGGGAAGTGGCCTCGGTGAATATCTTGGAGTACCTGAGCCATTGAGGCCATGCCTCATCCTCGGAGTATTCCGAGAAAATAGTCTCGTTGATTTCTCGTTGTACTTCGTAGAAATAGGCCCTCGAGGAGTTGGATGGCCCAATAGCCTCATCGCACAGTACAAAGGGTGCGATTCGAGGCTCCTCATCAAGTTTACGGCCAGCCTAAGCCTGGCCAATCTCTGGGAATGTAATCTTGCTGAGCTGTTTGATGCAATCGGCCATCTGGGACGCGAGTTTGGGCTGAAACTCTGGAGGAACGGAGAAGGCGAACTGGTCCCTCAGAACCCTCCCGGGAAGCATGCTTGTGAGCATGTACGGAAACCCGAAGGGATTCCAGGCTTCGCAATCGTACGAGAAGACTGTGGGTACCGGAATGGAGGTCTCCTGGGATACTAATTTCATAGTCGCAATCTCGCTGAGCATCTCGGTCTCGAAATCTTCCTCGTCATTGGGGAGCCTGACCCTGGCAACCCAGAAAGTGCCATGTAAAAACGATAGCTCAAACACTGAGTTGAAGAATCCGCTGGCCACACGAGAGAGGTTCGCTGTACAGTGTAGGTAGGCTGTCCGATGGCGATGGGTGGTGCTTCACAGCCTAGCGGCATAGGAAGGCCCAGTTGCCATTTTCCAAGATTTTCCTTGCGGTTTCTGGTGTTTTACGCAGTTCAATCCGCGGCCAGTGGGCGCTGGGCCATGGACCTGGTTGCAAGCGAATCTTTTTGGAGAGATTTTGGGCGATCACATCTGACACTTATGTTTGGCACCTTCTTTTCGCCTCTCGGTTTCCCTTTTCGATGCAAATATCAGCTGTACGCTTGCGCTTCCTGGAGGCGTTCGCAGACATATCTCATCTTGTCATCCGGGGCACGAGGAACCAGCTTTGTGTTGATACTTCCAGACTGGAAAGAATGTAGCCAATCGGCTGCTATGCTCCGAGATACACCGAATCCCGTCTAACACCTCTGCAGCCGGGACGCCGGTAAAAGGACTCACCAGCACTGGAACTTGGCCCTTTCAGGCAAGGGAATTTGGCAGTGCGAGCAGGTGCTCAAGGCTCGAGATGGCTCTCAGACCCAGGTATTATCTCATTTTGTAGACTAGCAGAGCATACGTATATAGTTTAGTTTCTTTAGACCCGAAAACTCACGTGATTCGACTGGGTGGAACTTTGACTAACTGATCCAAGACAATGGTAATGAAATCGATTTGCCAAAAGATAGGGTCCCTTTCCTGATATAAGACCTGCTGTCATCGCTCGTAGATCAAGAAGCAATCCTCCACGTGTTGTGTCCCCAAATAGCCCCATAGTTCCGTGATCAGGCAGTTTCAGCCGGAAGAGGGTGGCAACTTTTGCAATACAGGACTTGCGAGCTGTCCTCGATGTAGGTCAATTTCCTCCCACAACCCGAGGTTGCACACTGAGGTCATGATGCCACGAGTACCCCACTAAAGTTCTTCTTCTTCTTGTTCTTCTGGACTCGACTTGGCACGCCTCGAGGCTCTTTCTACCGGGTTGTGTTCGGGGGCCTGGTCCGCGGCAGTCATGTTGACACCTCAATTAGATATGTATTGTGTTCCTCTGAATCACGGAGCAAGTATGAGTATGATAATACGTCGTATTTATGAGGACGAGGAGGAAGAAACAGACCTGATGAATCCGATAAGTTGTGAAGACGGTCCTGAGGACGGGTAGATCAGATACAATAGGTAGCCGTGTTCGGGGAAATGCGTGATTTGAGAGTGACTAGATTGTAAGCTTTTAATTAAGAATGGAAACAGTGCAAGATCCATCGCGGCGACGACTGGGTGAACTCCTCGAGCCTCCTCATCTTGGATGGGGATGTATATTAGGCAGAAGTCACCACCGCCTTTGCGTGCCACACTCGTCCTGTAGCAGTCTTCACATGATTAGTGAGGTAGTCTCAAACAAGACCTGTCAATGGAGATGATTGGATGTTAAGACCTGACTGTATGACACAGCCCGAAGCTGTTGAATTGCTTGTACTGTACACCTGTACGGTTTGCTGCGTGAACGGATCTAGCATCCTTCGATTATCCAGGATACACACGTGTCCGTTCGGGAGACATGCCGCGTCGCCCAGGTGGTGAGATGCTGCCTGTTGACATCTGCCGCTTCATGTTGCTATCAACTGCCGGGGAATAGCCAAACTCGAGGTATCAGTTGGCTGGGGGGTGGACAGGGGGCTGAGGGGCTGAGGGGCTGAGGGGCAGCTGGGCACGCTAAACCTGGCAGAAAGACGTCAGACTAAAGGCCCATGTGCGAGAAATACTGTGGAAATACTATGCAACATTATAGCATATATACTACAGTACTATTCGCACATGGGCTATTTAGTCTGCCGCCCTTCTGCCGGGCTACCCTTTTTTTCACTAGCCGGGCTACCCCCCCCCAACTAGATTTTTGAATCCGACCAATCAGAGGCTGGTATTTCTACCCCTCCATCGTCCCCATCCTCACCAATATTCATCTTTATTTCAACCAAGATAACGTCTATCACATATGTCGCAAAAGAATGAACTTTTAGCCTCTTATAGCCCCAATTGAGAGCTACATTTTGATATTAGTATCGCCTCAGTGAAGGCTTCATAAAGGAAGTTATTAAAGTCTGAATGTATGCGTGGCCTGAGGGAATGCAGGTGAGGGGTGTCACGTGACCTGATCGCTACGTCTCCAAACTTGAAGATTGAATATCTCATCACATACAGGATGCACTTAGTTGAGGCTGGTATCTAAATGAAGCTCTCAATTACGCGATTAAGATGATTTGAATTATAAATCTCTGTGATAGCTATCTCAAAAGCTATTCCTGTTTGAATATGCGTGGAAGTTGGCGAGAGTATGGCGAGGCGTGGATGCATGGCGGGGTAAAGAAACTCCCTTTTGATTGGTCAGATTCGGGAAAGGCGTAGGGAGGGTAGCCCGGCTAGTAAAGAAAGGGTAGCCCGGACAGCCTGGATAACAACGCTCTAAATATATATTAATATCTTTAATATAAAGTTAGCTACGTCAGTTGGAGCCTCACGTGGGGTAGAAAAGCCTCTCACCCTGACCAGGTTTAGCGCGCCCTCGCCCACCATCTACCCCCTGTCCACTACGGTAATTTCTCCCCCTAGCCACCTGTAAACTCCAGGTCGACCGAACTATCACCAGCCAATAGAAAGGTTGAGTTCGGGGGTAGGTGAGTCACGAACCGTCCCCGCATTTATCAGGGAGCAGGCGACCAATCATTCTTAGCCGCTTCTACTTTTTGACGCCTCTACCCGCCTTAGCTCAAGCTGGCCAGACTGGAAGGCCAAAGACCTTTGAAGTCGTTGACGTCTGCCAGTCTGAGTATTGATTCAAAACATCCATCCCTTTTTCACACACCAGCACATTTCTCGTCATGAGAAGAGGAGCTTGTAAGTCGAGAGCTGGTCCCTCTCATCTTAAACCGTCCAAGGCGTCGCAGGAGAACCGGCCGGACGTTACTACCAGCAAGACTCCAGGTACGCACGCCAAGTGTTCCCTCTTCGCAAGTTGGAACAAACTACACGCTAATCCATGGTGCAGAGCTTCCACAGAGCCATAGAGATCGTTTTCCGGTGGATAAAAGTCTCGTGCAAGACGCAACGCCCTCGCAGACCATCAAACGACCACTATATCCGGTATCTACGAACGATTGCTCGCCTGCAAAAAGAGCGCGGCTGACGCAGACGGAAATACGGAGGCGTATATAGCCTATCATGCCTACAATATGGGTTAATAAGTTAAAACATTACACAGAACCCTCAAGGCGTAATGCCAAGGTTCAAGGACAACAGCCCCCCGGTAGTGCGGGATCTATTCGCACTTCGAGAGCTCTAGTCAGACGGCAGAACAAAGCAGGCGCCGGGACGGTAATACCAGAGCGATCCGGATTGACGAGGAGAAATACACAACTCGAAGCGGAGGTCGGACAAACGAAGGCTATCAAGGTACGGCCACGTTCGGTCATGTATGTTAAGTACTAACGACTTATGTAGACTGAGCAGGAGCCAAACCCTCTCAAGCGACAGCCGACGACATCTTCCGAGGGTAGGGTCGAGGAACAGGGGCGAGCCTCTCCAACCCTACTGTTCCGGAAACAACAGATCGACAGCGACGGCGACGATAACGAGCACCAGCTCAAGCGCGCAAGGTTAACACTCGAGAACCTGGCCAAGTTTAATAAGATGGTAAAGAAGAAGGGAAACGCGTCGGTATCTGCGCCTCCCCAATCCACAATCGAGTCGTCATCAACATAAACCACCTCGACAACAACATCTGGTTTCGCCATCCAGGCCTACAAAAACGGCATTCTTAACTCACGTTTATCTAAGCCACCCTTAAATATTGAGGATATTCGGAAACGACGTGTCGAATCTCGCCAAACCGCTTCGCCCACTGAGTCAGAGTATGAACGGTACGCTAAAAAGGTCGAGAGAGCTCGTAACGAAGCGACCCTAGTAGTGGAAACTAGCGGGAAGCTATTGAAGGACTATGACGATGATGGTTATAACCGAGTGTTCAATCAGGCATTTACGGGCTTCCCCAAAGATGCTGGTTTGAGCAATGGCTTATCTGCCCCGCAGCCTGATTTTATTGAAGGCCTAGAGATGCAAGAATACCGCTCATTCCCTATCGACGACTATGTGCAGGGAGCGGTTCTTTATAAAGATGATCCTTGTTCCTTGACGTTGCCGCATCTGGCTGGCGAATGGAAGGGTCGTGGGAAGGACATGGAAGAAGCGAGGCTACAGCGCGCTTATGACGGAGCTTCCCTTGTCTATGCGAGGAACCAGGCCCTTGCCTATCTTGGGAAATCAGACCCTCCTGGCCATGCTGAGGTCATAACATTCATTACGGACGGCACTAGTCTCAACCTATTCGCGCACTATGCCGCTCGATCGGAGGACGGCACGCTTGAATATCACCAGTATCCTGTCAAGTCGACTAATCTCATAGACTCTCGCCAGGCGCTCAAAGATGGCAGAAGAGGGCTCAGGAATGAACAAGACCACGCCAGGAAACAGTCATACGCCCTGAGGGATCAGCTCAAGGAGCACTGGCAGAAGCATCGTGATACCCTCCGCCCAGTTGCCGAAGGAGCTCCCCTGCCTGTTGCTGACGGCACTTTCGGGGAGACGAACACGGACGAGGCTGGTTATGTGGTAGTCGAGCAGCCCTGCCAGCCCACACCAGCGGCGTCAAGCTCCGTCCCATCGAAGTCACTCCCGCCCGTGGATGACTGCGTTTCCCGTAGCAGCGGCCAGAAACGGAAAGACTCGTCACCGCGAAGACCTTCTCACGATTCATCCAGACCGAGGACCAAAGCTCAAGAGTATTGGAAATTGGACGCAAATAGTGGAAATTACTACCACAGACATTCTGATGGTAAAGTCACTTGGTTCGAGGACTCTCACGATGGGAATTGAAGGCCCGTCTTTAGGGTTCCCTGCTTCACACTGCAGTGTCGTCGCAGTCGGTTCCAAACATGGTTAAAAACTGGCGAGACGAATTGGCAAATGTGGGGGAATCGTGATGGCGTTTGGTGGTTGATATACTCAGTGCAGCACATCTTGCATGTACGCCCTAGTTTCGACCGTGTTAGTATTCGGACTACCATTGGACAGTGTGAGTTGTGAGCCATAAGTAGCGCCTCTACTAATACGATAGATTTACCACTAGAGTATTCGTTTGTGCCCGATATCAGATTACTTACGTAGGTCTAGCTGAGAACCGAGAGCAGAAGACGTGAAGATGATTGAGCTGGTTATCAGTCCCGTATCCTTTTGGTATATAGTTCGGATATTCTACTGCTTAATCCAAAGGAATGGGGTTTCCTCTCGAGCCGAGCGGTTCTCGACGCACTCTAACGTCTTCCAAATTAGAAAGCGTACGGGCTTTTAGCAAAAAGATACGGTGCCTTCGAGGCGCTCTTCGAGCACGACCTAGTCTCATACCCGGCCCTCGTTGGTTCTGCCTTTTCTTAAGGTACTGCACCCACTTATCAACGTCCTACTGTACCCAATAGTCAATCAATCTGCTGCAATCGCTTGGAGGCTTTAACCGGTTGACGCATATGATCTTTCCTCCTTGCTACCGTGCTCGCGGAGCAAACTACCGGAGTAGATGTGTTGGCCCCTCAATCGTCAAACTCGTGCCTAGCACCAGGACAAGGTCGGGACTTAATAATGTATCACCGTGGATGATCTTAGCGATTTCTTCACCTTATAGGTAAGTTTCGTCGAACATAATCATATCCGGCCTCCTCTCGAGCCTCTGAGCGGCTATTGCACCGTCGGCAGGAAAGAGGGAGCGGAAACACATCATCATTGTCATATTCGGTACCACGATGGTGGATAATATAGTCTTCGATACGGCGTCGGTAGCACTTTAAGTTAGCCAGACTACCGTGAAGTGTGATATAATTAAAATCTTGGTCGATACCCGTCCGCAGGCCTGCTCTTGCCTCGAGCATATCGACATTTTGGATGTAGCAGCGAAGAAGCTTGCGGCCCAGTGATGTGAGCCATCGATGTGTTTCTATGGGCTCGCGATGAACGGCAAGACCTCAAAATTGAAGGGCCTTTTTCAAAGCATGAGCCCTTCGCGAGTCGAAAAAGGTGGCTGCTTCCTTGAGAAGAAGACCGTTGGCATAAAGCCCATCTGACGAGCGGAAGTCCTAGGCTTGTTAGCTTCCTCTAATACGAGAGGCAACAGGTTTAACTGACCGGAACGCCAGCTGCGGTACTGATGCCAGCGCCGGCAAGAGCCACGATCCTGCGGGCATCTGAGAGAGCATTTGCGATAGTCTGCAGTTTTTGGGAGTCAGGCCGGACATGTGTGACTGCTCGCAGACGTGATGGTCGTCGAGGGCGACGAAGACATGTGCCAACCACGGGCGCCTTCCTGCCTTTCCAGGGCTCCTGTAGCCGGGCAGCTGTATCGGTGACTTTGAGCAGATTAGCTACGGCCAATAGGGGCTGGAGATGTCACAAACCTATACGACTACCCTTTTTTAGCTCCCAGACCTTCAACCAGACGTCCCAAGAGTCCTCGCCCTTCTGGCGGGCCTTTCTTAATACTGCAATAGTGTCCAATGATGGAAACGCCGTCTCTGAGTCGTCGTCAAAATCTTTGTTGATTTCTCCCGCGATATCTTCAATGGTGGTCGTGTGGTAGGGATCTGCTGCCGGAGCGTCAGACTTTGCCGCTCTCAGGGAGATCGTGGAAGCCATGAGGAAGTTTTTTGAAGGGGAAAGATCAGGAAGAGTCAGGTAGGCTCCCGACGGCTATTTATACTTTCTAGGGCCATACCTAGGCCCTCTACCGGTCCCCATGAGGTGGAGGCCTTGCCACCCTCCATCACCACCTCGTTATCGCCTTCATGCACACCCCTGATCCTTTCACCAAGGCCAATGGCAGCTTTGTGTGTCCGTTCAGCCAGGTTTCATGACACCAAGCGAACAGGCGGAATACTTCATCAGCTCCATGGCATCATTGGCGAGGTATATGCAACTGGCCGCCAATGACCATAACGCCTCTGATCCTTAGGAGGCGAAGCCGAGGTGGAGTGGCCCCTGGAGCCATTGGCCCTGAGAATATAGAGCGCAAGAAGGCGGTTCAGACCACTTCGAGACTCCGATCGTGGTGGAGGCGGACCAACGCATTACCGAAGGCGACATCGCTGAGCCCTTTCGTGTTGATTCTGCTCTGCCCTCGATAGAAGGTGATGGACGAATCAAGAGCCGTTCGGCGGCCTGGTTGACGCTGGCCTTGGCGAAATTGACGTGCTTCCATCCGAAGCTGCGGAGGGGAGCCTCGACAGCCGTTGAGCCTATCCTTATCGAGAAGAAAGGCTTTCCTCTGAATGTTTGAGGTAGGAACCCTTTCATAAGGCCATCTTAACCCTAGCAAGTCTCTGGCTGGCTAAGTAGGACGAAAAGGCTAAGTTCGGTAACAGACGAAAAGCCACCACCTTTGACCGAGGAGGTTACGAGAGCTGATGTGCCTGTACTTCGTATGCCTCAGTCAAGAGTGTCGAGCATTTGGGTCGAGCATTTGGGCTAATTACTCCTACGCTAGCCTCGAGGAGATTCTGGCCTGGCCGATATGTGTGTTAGGGATTTCGCGGGCGGCCGACACGCGCTTGTCCGCACACGTTTAGCGTCCGAGAAGACGGGCTTGCGGGCGCCCAGAATGCGCACTCCACCCAGTAGACAGTCACCGCTCTCCCCGGAGCGGGAGTCGGTGCGCACACACCCGGATTCCGGAGCCCTCTACTGTAGGGCCTTCTTTCCTGTCGCATCGCGTATTTACCTCAAGACAATAATATATCTCTCTAGAACTTCCCTATTAGCATGGATAAGTTCTGCCTACACAGTTCCTTCATTCGCAGTCCAGTCTGGAAGTATATCGACCTGGAGAATAATTTACCTGACGGCAGTCCACAATACGAAGAACCCGAGAAGCCGATCATGCTTAAAATCAGTTCGTATCCTAAGCGCAGAGACCCTATAACTCTCCGAAGGCAATCCACAGGTGGATCAAGCTCCACAGCTCACTGAGACGAGATCGATGTCAATGGAAGACCAAGAAACGCAGCAGAGATGACTGCTGAAGGTAGAAGTGCCTACCTTATACAGTCGATCTTGCCACATATAAGGAGTTGATGAGGATCTTTAAGAACCACGTACATGCTGTCGAGAAGATCAAGACCTGGCCTACATCAGTGGTATATAAATCTATCAGAGCATGCTGGTCTTACAGACAGTCAGATCAAGGCACAAGCAAGATAACAATACAGGGAAGCCATTAAGCCCCTAACCAAGATACCCCAAGACTGGAACATGTGGGTCTTGCAATGGGAGACTGCTATGGCTATAGGTCAGAGCAAGAACCTCGCTGTCACCTCAAGCTCAGCATAGTGGTTTGATGATCTAGCCAAGGGATTCAGTTCAGTACTTACTGACTGGGTAAACACGTTCAGGGTCACCAACAGGGATCGGATCAACAAGGATACACTGTCTTACCGACAAATAGCCAACTCACTCCGCGAATGGGTTAAAACAACGGATGTTAGACCAAGAGGAAAGATAGCCAAAGGAGCCTTTGGACCTACTTACACGGGAGAAGGTTATGATGACTTAAGAGGAAGAGATCTGATCTGAATGGTGGCAGCAGCAATGGCACGGACATATGTCTAGCCTGTTCTGGCAACCACGATCTATCAGGATGCTTCTATATCTTCAAGGAGAAACGATCAGAGTGGTTCAGGGAGAATTTTAGGATTCGCCTCGAAGTTGATAAGAATTTGAAGCACGACCCTGATCTAAAGTCCAAGGTCAAGGTCAACCAGATCAAGAGTCAGTCCAAGAAGCAGGAAAGCTGACTAGGGCCTGCGATCGGCCACTGCTCATCAACAACAGCCTCTTTCCTAGTCAACTCCAACCAGGGAGCATTCAAAGTTTCCCAGTACCCTCTAAAGAATTCGAGTATCTTTGATTCAGGAACCACCATCCATATCTTCAATGAACTATCCAGATTTCTCAACTTCAGGCGCGCTAAGCGAGGAGACTTTGTATTTGCAGGAGATCAACAAGTTCCTATATTGAGATATGGTAATTTTAACATACTGATCAGCAATGGTACAGACTCTAAGGTACTATGGCTAAGAAACGCTAACTACTGCAAGGATTTTGCTTGCAATTTGGTATCTCTTCGTCTTCTTAGAAGGCAAGGATGCTGGTGGGACAATCGTTCTAGCAAAACCTACCTAAGGAGAGCTGACGGACCGATCGTGTGTGACCTGATCGATAGGTTTGACCAATTCGTCTTAGAATATATCCCACTTGAGATGACAAAGGCCTCTTTATTCACTAGACGCAACAGATTCAACTCATACACTGAGAGACCTGCTCGATCAGGCGACACTAAGCGATTGCATCTTCGACTAGGCTATCTAGGTCCTAACGCCTTAGAGCACCTAGTCAATACCTCTACAGGCGCTAAGATCAAAGGTCCTATGATTGTTGAATGCGACGCATGCAGTGTTGCAAAAGCCAAGCGTCAAGTCAGGAGGCAGGAGAGGAAGTTGAGGACAAGCCAGGTGCTCGTTTAGCGATCGATTTCCACCCTATCCAAGAAGATATCGAAGGATTTACAGACCTAATGCTCATCACTGATCGATTCCCTGGATATATTTTCGACTTTTATCTCCAATATCCCTCAACACCTACCATCATTGAGTCCTTAGAGACGTTGATCGGGATACTCCAAACACAATATAGTATTAAACCCAAGGTGTTTGAATGCGACAATGAGATTAAGAATCGAAGGCCAGGAGTAAAGGAGTATATCAAAGGCTTACACATTAGGATCGATCCTTCAGCGCCGTATACCCAAGCCCAAAATGGAGCCGCTAAACGCTCAAGGGGTGTGATCAAGGACAAGGCTCGTGCTATGAGAGCTAGTTCTAAGCTACCATACTTCCTATGGGAAGAAATATACAGGGCAGCAGTGTACCTGTATAATCGAACGCCAAAGTACATATACAACTGGAGATCACCATACGATCGGTTCCATACGTATGCAGACAAGCACCTTGGAATGTCCGTCGAAGAGAATAATAAGCCACAGCAAGCACACCTGAAGGTATATGGCTGCAAGGCATTCGCAATAACTAAGGAGTCCATAGGAAAGATAGAAAGGCTACAGCGTTTGAATCCGAAAGCTTGGATCGGTTACCTAATTGGATATGATTCTACTAATATCCACAGGATTTGGAATCCCTTGATCAATAAGGTGGTACGCATAAGAGACGTCACTTTCAATGAAGATGAGACATTCTCAGGATCGCTTGTCGATCTAAAGGATGAGCTACTTAAGGTAAGCACTCAAGAATATCAAACGTTTATAGAGTCTTCTTTCGAACCCTGCTGGGGACGCAAGTATTGGTACTAGATATTAAGAATAAACAGACCGAGGTCAATTCAACGAGGATGAAGACATTAGCGAGATAGATGCTAGGACGATTACGGGAGATACGCGTGAGGCACCAGCATCAGGAAATAGCACCAACGGCTATCAATCAGATACAAGGACTGATCACCCTTGGTATATTGAGGCTCGATTTGAGTTGTTACCCACGCCGGAACCATCACCTCCTGCCCCACTACTCCCAGCTTCTATTCAGTCTGCTACGGCACAGGAAGCAAGATAGTTTGGCCCTCCAGGGACCACTAGAGCATTCACCTGGGAGTCAGCATTCAACTCTGGCCGAAAGGGGGCACGGGTTGGAACCTTTGGTGGTGAAAGCATCGATCGAGCTAAGTTCATGAGACTACTGACAAAACCAAGATTACTTAAAAGAAAGGATCTACCAGAACTCCCTAAGCGCCACGGAGATGTCCAAAGGCACTCGATGAGAAAGCTATTCGAGTAAGCTGAAAACAGCACCTCAACAGCCACAAAAAAAGCAGACCTAGATAGAGATCCCGAAGAAAGAGGCAACCCACCATGGCAAGCAAATCTTAGACTGTATGTGGGTATATAATACCTACAAGACTGACAAGCACAACAACTTCATCAAGTGCAAAGCATGTTTAGTTGTCCGAGGCGATCAGCAGCAATCTGGTAGCGAAGAAACGTATGCATCAACACTGGCAGGAAGGTCATTTCGAACACTCATGGCAATTGCAGCCAGGTTCGATCTGGAACTCATCCAGTTCGATGCAGTCAACGCCTTCGTGAATGTTAAGATGGACCATGATGTGTTCATGGAAATGCCACCAGGGTACAAGAAGCCGGGAACCATATTGAAGATCTTTACAGCTCTTTATGGTCTCAGAGAGTCACCCCTGTTATGGCAGAAAGAATTGACAAGAACACTGAAAGATGTAGGGTTTGATCTAATACCCCACGAGCCATGCGTATTCAGCAAAGACGGCGTGTTGATCTTCTTTTATTTTGAGGATATTGTCATTGCATATAAGAAGAAACAAGAAAACACAGCCAATACGCTGATCGAGCAACTGAAGAGCCGGTATCAGCCCTCAGGGGTTGGAGAACTCCAGTGGTTCTTAGGAATCGAAATAATCAGAGATCGAGAGAAGAAACTGATCTGGCTAATTCAATCCGCCTACTTGGAAAAGATATCTAATATGGCGAGCAGGGAGATCAATAGGAAATACATGAATCCGATGACTAAAGAAGAGCTGTTTCTGTATAAGGGGATAGCTTCTGATCGATCGATCCAGCAATATCAACGCAAGGTCGGATTAATCCTATACACAGCAGTAATCACGAGACCAGACATTGCCTTTGCCTACTCTCGACTATCAGGATTCAACAGTAACCCTAGCCCTGAATATCATAGAGCCGTCGATCGAGTCGTCCTCTATCTCCAAAGAACAAAGGAACTTGCCCTCCAGCTGGGAGGAGACGACACATTCGAAGTATCGAGCGATGCCTCCTTTGCCGATAATGCCCTCGATCGAAGGAGTTCACAAGCATACGTGATGAAACTATTCGGAGGAGTAATAGGCTGGAGAGCAAATAAGCAAGATACTGTTACAACATCTACAACTGAAGCTGAATTGTTAGCTCTCGCGCAAGCAGCTAAGGAAGCTATGTATCAATCTAGATTGATCAGGGAGCTTGGATTCACCTTGACAGACGAATCGATCAAGATCAAGTGTGATAATGAGCAGACCATTCGTCTAGTGATCAAGGATGTCGAGAAGTTAAAGATCAAGCTCAGGCATGTAGATATACATAATCACTGGCTGAAACAGGAAGCAGTCAAGGGAACGATCAAAGTGGAATACACCAAATCGCAAGATATGATGGCTGATGGGCTGACAAAGGCGCTATCCAACACCTCAGGACAGGGAATGATGTCAACAAGGCAGTTGAGGATATACAGGAAGGTTGGGACCCAAGAGGATCTCGAAAGATATCACCAGATTTGCCTGACGGCTTCATCTGAGGGGATGTGTCAGATAATAGGGCTGTTCCAGGACCAATGGGCTGATCGACGGATTAAGGGATAATCCAAGAGATGAGGCAATAAGGGAGAAAGCGGAGAAGATGCCTATTGCTGTCGGCAAGCAACAATCATCATCATGTCACGAACCAACGAATGTGACCCCAAACCCGGCCGGCCAAGATAAAAGATGTTCCCCATCACGTGACCTGATCTCTGGATCTCAGTATTGAGGACTCCAAATCAGAGATCCAGAGATCCAGGGAGAATCGGCTGATCTCAGAATTGGAGAAGGAATTCCAGAGATTCAGATATTCAGAAGAAGAGACAATACACAAGGAAATCCATCCCTATTATAGGTACTCATTCTTCAGCTATCAATCTAAGCATTCATTCTTTTCTTGAACGGAGAGTACCTTAAAAATCTCTCTTATGATCAGACAAATACTTGACCAACCCTGAAGCATTGTTACCCTTGAAAACCAAGAATAGGTTAAGTACGTACCGCTCTGCGAAGTCTACTGGCAGAAGTAACAGACGGGATCGTGACATAAGCAAAAAGGTCCGGCCAGCTAATGGGCAAAATTCGGTGATAAAACACAACTTCTTCTCCTAAGGGAGACGGAACCTAAGCCCAGCAAAATTTAGCCAATCACTATTTTCTTATTTCTTTTTAGGTAAGTGAAAAAGGCCCCCGGTCCGATTGTTATTATCGCTTCACAACGTAATATAGTCACTCCTGGTTTTGCTAATATTCACATCGCGGCAAGGGGTGGAGCTTGACACTTTTATGGGCTTTAGTCTTATTTTCCTACGAAAGAAAAAGGGCCTTCGCGAAAATTAGGACACTTGCTGCTCTATGGGGGCGTCCAGGAAACTAGTATCCGATTCAATATGGAAGCCAAGCCCGCGTTGTTGGCATCTTGTTCTTTATCCACGTAGATAGACACGTGCAAATTGATACATACTCGCAAGCCATCCCGAGCGCCTTGGTTCCAATTCGTCCTATATGACCTTAATCCTAAAAAAAAAAAAAAAAGATCCAGAAATACGGCCGCATTTTCATATGCCGACCAAGTCAGTCATGAATATCGTGAATAGAGAAAAGAGTGTAACGGCCGCATTTTCATATGCCGACCAAATCAGTCATGAATATCGTGAATAGAGAAAAGAGTGTAACGGCCGCATGATGCTATGCCAGAACAGACTCGAACAAGCGATCGTGTCACCTCTCACACCCATTAAAAGTCGTCCCCCCCCATATCGCTCTCGAGGCCTGCAGCAGCGGCACGAGAATGGTTGGCGCCGGCCCCGCTGGCTGCGCTGGAGTCATTGGCACCATTAGTATCGGCAAGCAAGCTTGCGAGGTCGATGATGCGACTCATGGCCTTCTCTAGCTCATCCTTTTCCTTTTTCAGTCGTTGCCTTTGCTTGGCCATGTGGTCGTCTTTTTCCATGAGCTGGGCATACATGTTTGGATCTGCCAGGGCGCAAGTCATTATTAGTACCACTTACTGCTTTCATGTCGCAGCTGCATGCTTGAGACACATTCAAACTCACCATAGGGAGTGAATATGTGAAACTTATCGTCTAGATATGTATCTAGCTGGTGCTCCCTAAACGTGCGCAAGAAGTTCGAGTTCGTACTCATCGTCACCCCTTCCACGAATCGTTCTGCGGCCACTATTCAAAACATCCAGTTAGCAAAGCTGAGCGAAGCCCCAGGTAGGTCTCCTGGGATACTTACTCATGTAATAACCGCGAACAAAACCCACAACTTCAATTTCAATATCTGACATGTCCTCCACCGTTTTGCGCCCAAGCTGCTCCATCTCTAGGGCTTTATAGCGGCGGAACTCGTCGTCGTTCATTATGTACAGCTGGTACGTCTCAGAGTTGAACATGTCTACGAGACGACTCTTCTGCCTGGCGACGGCGACTTGGATAAATTGCTTCAGTTGACTGTGACACTCTCGGAAGATCAGGCAGCGGCGAAGTACCCCCAGAGACTCTTCGAGCGCACCGTTTGCCGTCTTCTCTAGCAGCTCCGCAGTCTTGGTGGTGTAGGTTTCCAGAGGCTCTTCCCACTTCCTGACGGCGTCTATGCATAAGACTTCGCGGACCTCGTCCGGGACTAGGTCTCGTGGCATACCGGGTCTCTTGTGTTTAAGGATCCTGTTGCGGATATCTTTGATGTCGATAGCGCACCGACCACGACTGAAGTGCCGGACAAATGGGCTCAGCATGGGCAAGTCCGGCGGGGCCATTACCGACGAAGTGCGCGACATGCCGCCCATTAGGTAATCCTCGTTCTTCATTAGCGTAGTAACATTATCCTGACGTTGACGCTTGGTGGGCGTGGAGACATTCCGCACAATTGACTCGCTGAGACGAGGCCTCTTTAAAGGCCTCGGCGTTGCGAATTCTGACTTTGCACTCGACAGATCAATCGTCTGAAGCTCGGTGTTGTCCTTAACCTTGCAAGTAGGCTTCATCTCGAGAATGTGGGTCCGGAACTGGCTGTTAAGCGTGTTCCACTCGGACGAAAAGCTAGTGTTCCCTATATCCGTCTTTATCTGGTTGAGGAACTCTACCAGGCTCCTCTTGACCTGGTGCTCTGCGTTGGCAGAGAGCTCGGACAGAGCATTTAACTCTCCCTCAATCGCGCTGAGGCGCTCGTATAACGTCTCTTTCATAAACGAGAGGCTCTTAGTAAGAGCCTCTGTAAGTCTGAGGGACAGGTGCTAATCCACGCATCCGTCAGCCAGCGGCTCATCTCCGTCACAGACGTCATCGGAGCGATAGTATCGCAGCAATTGGTGTAGATGGGTGGGTTTCTTACCTTCAGCAAGCGCTCGACGCCGCAGCGATCAGAGAATTCAGCGAACTGGATGGGCCACCCGCCGTCGCCCAAATGAAAATTTTCCCGCTTATTCGCATCCTCGAGCGGCAGCCGCGATGTGGTAAAAAAGACTTGGCCGACAAGCGGCTTCTTGCTGCGAAACATGGCCAACCAATTGTGAACGTTCTGTGAAGGCAACTGGTCGGCCTTGGTGATGACGCCAATTGTCCGGTGGGCCACTTTGGCCTTGCGGATAATGCCCAGGCATATAGAATTCTCCAAGTCGATGTTCATGGGAAGGGCCCACAAGATGACCACCTTCTCCCTTTGAATGTACTCGAGAGTTAGCTTCTCGACGACTTTGGCTATGTACTTATATTCTTCCTTTTCTTGTGATTGGAAAACGCCGGGCAAGTCGTAGAAGCTCAGGTCAGGAAGTCCTGGGCCCTTTATCTCCAAGGCAACGGTGTTGGGTGAGAATTGCGCGTTCGTCTCACGGGCAGCCACTAGACCAGTCTTGGGTTAACAAAGGATGTATACTAAGCGGTGGGGCGGAAAAGTAAAGATGCAGAGGTAGATTTATGAGGTAGAGCCCAGTGTGGCGAAAGTAGTCGTGCACTTACCATATAAGCAGGTTTCTTTGGCGACAGCGCCTTCGCCAGGGATGAAAAGTTCGAAATTGCGCTCGGGGCTCAGAATCGCAATCTGAGCCCAGCGAAGAACCTCTTCGATCTTGCACGGGTCAAAGATGGTCTTGAACGTCTTGATGTCTCGGTGGGACATCTTGATCCAAGGCGGGAACGGATTCGACGCTGTAACGTCCGATGGCTTGGGCTTACGATCAGGGAGCGGCTGGAAGTCATAATCATACTGCAGTGAGACAGTGCACGACCAGTGACCAATCTCACTGCTTATCATGCGAATGTGGTGCGGGCATCGTGTGCACCCACCGCCGCTTTGCGGGAGGTTGACGCGCACTAGGCCGGACATCAAAGCAGACTTTCCAGCCGACTGGTCGCCGACCAGAACCAATTCTGGAACAGGAGCGACATCTGAAGAGATTCTAGTCAGCCTACTCGCCTTGCCGGTTCAATTTCGAGTGCGCACAAGGTAAAGTAGGCACGCAGTAAGACCCGGAGAGGCACTACTTACGAGAGATGTCGAATATCTGATGACCGAGTATATCGTTCCATGCCTTCTGCTTCAAACCAATATCAGTGAAGGTGGGGTGAGCGAAGCTCCGGTGAGCGAAGCTGGCATCGGCGTTCTGGGAGACGGGCGAGTCTTGCTGGCCGCTTCTGAAACTATCCGGCAGGTGCCTCATCTCCATGGACACGGGCTCGATGTTATTATCTCTCCGCAGATGCGTCTCAGCGCTCGCTATGAGAGAGATAACGTTTAGTAAGAACAGGCCCGGAGAGGAGAGGGGGGACTGAGTATCTGGAAACTCACTCGGTAGAGTCTTCCGCTTCCGGAGACTTGGAAACGATGACCCCATAGTACCGGATCTCACATCTATCGTGGGCGAGCGTGTACACTCGTACTTGACACTCTCGCGAGTTCGCGTTATACTAGATTATAGTCAGAGGTCCTTTCCCGAAACAGGAACCGGCGCAGAATGTGGAAATGGGCACAGTAATCTAGCGTTGATTGTTAACAGTAAGAATGTGTAGTTGTAGTTATGTAGACCAACGAACAAAGGGTCTGACAATGCTATCTGACATGAGAGGTGCCAATTAAGAGGCCTGGATGAAACATAGAAAGGCGGATGTTAGAAGAAATGTGTATACCTAGATTGTGAAGAGGCTGGGTATAGCTGATCTTGTCTAGATGAAATGTCGAGTGGATATGATGGGAGGAAAGGAGGAGAGATTCTTGAGCGGGGAAGAATAGAAATGAGAGGAGAGAGAAAAAGAAATCCCACAGGAGAAGCTGTGCGTTAGAGTTATCAACTGAGCAAGCAGAGGTATGTATCTGTTGTAAATTTCACTTCGGACGGCCCCGAAAAGATAATAGTCGCTGTTAATGGAGCAGGCAGATTTTGTGATTGCACTAATACGCACTAGAGTGTCGACGTGCACACCTTAGATTCCGGTGCTGCCTTACGTAGGGGGTGGGGGTGGCCGCGGTGGCTGGCGGGGTACAGCTGGAGGACGGATAAGGCAACTACAGGGAGACTGCGTACATAGTTGCCTTGTTACAAACCGACACATACATGTATATGTAGATTATGTATGTATAGACCTGTTCAAGGACCTGTACCTACAGTCAACTGTAAGATCAAATGAGAAGCTTTGCCAGACTTGAGATGAGTGAGTGAAACGAGATTACCAGATAGCGATGATAGGAATCGAACCTATCCTCATCATCACTACATACATATGTACCCAAGTTAGTTCTAATTGTCGTATTGCGAACTACCTACATGTATGATGTAGGTACCTTAGCTGCTTAGGTACATCCGAGGCTGCCTGTGTACCTACCTACATATGTATTGACGGGAAGAATTATGTAGCCTAAGGCAACCGAGAGTGGGGGCCGCATTTTCCACCCCGCGCTATTCTTTAACTCATTAACATCTTCCTATAATTGAACTAAGATAACTTTTGATATAGATGTCGCATCACAATATAGTTTTGATCTCTTTAAAGCTCAAATTGAGAGCTTTATTTCGATACCAATTCTATTCAAATGCACCACGTATTCATAGAAAAATCTACATAGTAGCTATCTATCCTAAGTTAGGCAGGGGCAGGGGCAAGGGCAAGCCGCAACACGTGATATCCATCATTACAACTACCTCACATAACATCTTATTATCAATGTATAAAGCTAAATTTCTTCACCTTTAAGCCATACACTTAAATATGGCGTACATAGAAATAAAGCTCTCAATTAGAGCTTTAAAAAGATTTAAATCATATATTAATGCGATAGTCACATCAAAAGCTATCTTAATTCAATTACCTATAGGAAGATGTTAATGAGTTAAGAGAATAGCATGGGGGTGGAAAATGCAAGCTTTTGATTGGTTGAGCTTGGTGGGGAGGTACTAGCTGACTAGTAGCCCGGATATAAAAAAAAGGTTAGCCCGGCAGCCCGGATCTAAGTACCTATTATACGGGGCATACCCATTTAGTTTCAAGTTCCCTGTTAAGCCGCATTGGCAGATGAACGTACTTCGAGTTGGGGACGCAGTATAAAGTGTATAAATCCTTACAATTACCACCACGATATAGCAGAATTACGGCAATTCTTGTACGTTCTATATAATGTTTTATCGCATTTTGCAGTTACTCCAGCATCGTTTAACAATGTCAACGTTGGCTTCTCAACTTAGAAGGAAAAATCCTCGAAGCGGGGTGAGCTTACCTCTGCATAGGCCTTGACATATGGGATAAATTTGGAGGAAATTAAGAATTCGAAGGGGGGAGGAGCAAGTAACGCATATGAGGCTCTCGATCATATGTCTAAGGAACTAGAAGGAGTCCGTGTTACAGTACGCATCTAATCTCAAGGGGTTTTAGTTACTCCCACGTCGAGGACTCAGGTTTAGTTCAACTGTTACGCAATCAAGCGAACTCCCCTACAGAAGGCTGCAGAAATCGGAAGTCTCGAGCTAGTCCGACTACTCATTAACCGTGGAGCCGACGTGAACGGGGAGCCAGCAGTCCGAAGCGGCGGCACGGCCCTCCAGATGGCAGCCACCAGTGGGAACTGCAATGTGGCGGCGGAAATCCTGAGCCACGCGGCGCTATTGCAAATGCCACTATCGAAGGTCAAGGGCCGATGGCCTCTTGAAGGGGCAGTCGAGCACGGCCGCCTCGACATGATCGAGTTTCTGTGGAAGGCAAGGCGGAACATCCTTCTGTTCGAAGACGAAACCGGATTCGAGGAAAAGCACTGCCGTAAGGCAATGGATTTGACTGAGAAAGAGGCTCATTTTGGCTGCAGGGACTTGATTGCGGAACTATCGGGCTTTTCCATATCGGTGGACAATAGCCTAGACGCTATGCAGCAATGACTTCCCGACTACGGCGACTGAGGCCAGCAAGGGGCCCATACTAACGAGTTTTCTACATGATCTTCTACGTGACGACTGGCTTGCGGTGATCTTTTTACGACATCATAGAACTTCCCATGGGCGCAGATATACTAAAGCAGTTGCCCATTTCAATGGGATTCATGAATCTAGCGGGGAGTCACCCGCTTATGATTATGCGGCTCGTTGCGTGGGCGACCATACCATGAAAATAGCAGACACTATTCTTAGAAACAGTTGTTCTTGATTCAACACCTCGGGTATCAACCTATCTCTCTATATACCCCTATTCCTAGTTCCATAGCAAATGAGTGGACTTTGGCGATATCCTGGACTGCCCGATCGGCAATGCTGAGCCCCAACCAATTAGGTACCGCTGGAGCATTCTTTTGGTGCTGACGAATTCGGGTCCATCCGTCTCCAGCAATTCTATCGTTACTTGGGAATTGGTGGCTAAGCGGAGCCGGTTATCTCCACCTAAACGCTCTCTTTTATATCGTGACTCTGGCCAGGTTCCTTCAGAAATAGCACATGATGGTTAAAGCAACCGCCGTCATCGAGGCCAACTCGCACTTCGCGAGCCAGCACATCGACGGCGCCATGTGCGTGTTCGCGGGAGGCCCTAGCGGCATCGGCGCCCAGACGCTGGAACGCATGGTACCCATGTTTCGGAGCGCAACGTTCTTCGTGCTAGGATGGTCGTCCACGCGTTCGAACGGGATCAGCGGCCGGTGCTGGGCTCCCTAAGGGACCCCGGCTGCCGTATTGTGTACATCGAGACCGAACTCTCGCTCATCGCTGGCGTCGACGCGGCGAGTATTCGGATCACGACCGCGGAGACGAAGGTGAACTACTGGGTATGGGTACAGGGATGCTGATCAATAGGGCCGAATGCATGTTATTTTCAGATCTGGTCGTGAATCTCGAGCGTTGTATACCTAGGTATGTACCTATAAGCACCACTGCTGACAGATTGCTCAGATGCGAAAGAGGGACTTGAAGTATGCTTCGCTTTATCGTACGACTCACGACTACGGCTGGTCTCAAACCTGCTTCCTCTGCTGCGCCAGTCGCCAAGGCCTCGAGTCAGTGTGCTCAATGGTGGTAGGGAGAAGCGCATCGACGAAGCGGACACCGGGCTCGAGAGGCCTGGGAGCTGGACCGTATTCGGCGTCATTAAGCACACCACTCTGCTCCGAGCTTGGCGTTTGATTATCTAGCTGCCGACAAGGGCAACGCGCATATTACATTAGCGCGCGCTCTACTTACTCCCACAATCTACCACATAAACTTCTCTGCCTTCTAGCCTCTCTGATATATTACATCCAGATAACCCCCGTAATTCCAACGCGCGCGATCCTATCAGTCCGCTCGATTCCGACGCGCCCTCCAATTTCAACAGTCCTCACTCCCTCAAAAGTCTTCCATTTTCCGACCGCCCTTCCTCTTCCGATAGTAGTCCTCCCAACAATCCTCTCAAATCAGGCAATCCTTCCCATTCTATCAGTCCCCAGAGATCTGTCTCGGATCTCGTGAATAGTTGGCTTGAGAATATCAATCTAACCCTCCTACCACAAGGTATCAATCTAACCCTTCCATTAGAGGGCGCCGATCCGAACCTCCCGTTAGATCGACAGGATCCTCAAGAGATAGACTGCGCCTCGCTTTCGTCGCTAGACTCTGTATCAATGGCGTCGTCTGTGAGTAGTAGCACCACTGGGACAAGGTCAGGCAGGAACCTTGTTTACACGCCAGAGTATCGAAAGATGTACTTGACGGTAGCCAGTATTGTGCTGTACGATCAGGAATCACGCCCAGCACTACCGGATTTTGTGCGGAGGGGCATTGAGGATATGTTAAGGGGGCTGGATGAAAACGCCAAGGAAAAGGGGGCGCCTTCCAACACTGAGGGCACGGCGTCTTCCAGTATCACGAACATGGCGCATCCTAGTACGAGGACACTACAGCGCCTTCCAACACCAGGGTTAGTACAATTTTCAATCACGGGAACACGCATACGCTTTTCAACGCTTACAGAGCTGAACTCACCAAGAGTTACACGATACAGGAGTCTGGCAGCACCTTAGCTCTATTCACCTACTTCAAACTTGGCGAGACTTCCGATGCGGGTGGAAAGATTGAGTGGTCTATCAGAAGAAAGTGGTTGGAGGATTGCATTCCTCGGGTGGATTCCTGTCCTGCCCTGAAACTGAAAATGTCCGCTGCAGATCTGGCCTTTGGATATGGCTTGAATGTATTCCCTGCTCTCTCTGGATTGCTTTGGCCGAATTACCTGTCGTACAGCATCACCTCGTCGTTTATCTTCTTCCCCTACCTCCTTGTGGAGGTGAAGCCAGCCAGTTGTGGGCTAGAGGGCGTTATTAACCAGTGCCTCAATGGTTCCGCAGCAGCTATCAATATAGCTGAGAGGGTCCTCAAGGGGCAGGAGCATGCAGTCTATAGTACATAATTGCTCTAGACACCGAGAGCGCTAGGTTCTTTATTATGTGGAAGTCAGGCAACCGATATATTATGAAGAGGTTTAAGACTTTCGTGCTAGACGAGCATGACCAATTCCTGGAGTGTCGGAGGGGTCATCCTTAATATCCACAAATGGGCATTGGAGACGAGAGCACTCCAGATCAACGACGCATTAGCCGCTGAAGAGAATAGAACTAGAACTAAGGCTGCGAACGACTCTCAGGTAAGCGTCTCATAATATCTACCTAAATCACACGAAGCTAGCTAACAACTCTACCGCAAGTGAGAAACGCAGGCAGTTACTACTAACGTGCCATGTTGGGATCTCCTTCTTAGTTAGGATATCAATAGGGCGTGTCGTGTTTTCAACTCTGGCATTGACGCTCCCTTTGGCTAGAGCTTATATTTTATGGTTTAAGTCATTTCTTAGGACATGGAAACTCCAGATCGAAGTTATTCACCAGTTTCTTCTTTTCATAGGTATAACTTGGCAAGATACCTTCACATCTCTTCCAACATCATTACCTTCGAGTGAGCCTAAAAGATTTATGCGAAAACTAACACTTATGAGACATCCAAACAACATCATCCTCAATCACGGTGACATGACCAAGGCGTCAAGAGCTTGGGGAAGGTTTAGTCATAGAACAAGAGAGGCTAGGGGCCCAGAAGCTTTTAGCTTGAGTACCTATATAGGCTATGCGGTGCTCTAGTTGTGAAGCTTAGATCTAATCGAACGCTCTTTACAGATATGAATCTATCTTGCCTCATCTTGCTTTACACACAACCTTCATCGTGTTGCTCCAATTGCCACCCTACTGGATTAGAAGCTACCGCTAATCATTTCTCTTCTTCCCCAACCAATATTATCCCTACTCACTTGCCGGTTTCGGCTGTCTTACCTCCCGTGGCCTTTGACGAACTGATATATTCGTTCTCATGAAGTATACGTTTCTTCAAGTGTCGCCGGAGAGATCGTTTGCTGATTCTGAGGTTATACTTAATTTGCAGTCTCGGGACGATATTCCATATGCCATCAACCAATTGAATATCTATGTGGCTCTAAGTCTACGTGATCTGGTGGCATGGTAATCGCGCCAATCAGCAAGAGTAGACATAATTGACCTGTCAGTTGGAGATCGGATCTATGCAGCTTTGGTTATCTATAAATGAATAGACCATCCTCGTTTTCACGCCTCCCCGAACTCAGTCCTTTTCAAATCTTCTATCACACTTCTCCAATAAGAGTCATGAGCATCAATTACTCAACGCCGTCACCCCTCACACCCCACGATGCTTTTCCAATGGGCTCTTCCGCACCCAATGCTATCAACATGGACAAGGGGATTTTGGATGAAACTGAAGAATTGAAGATGGCTAGGCGCGCGCGGGCAGCCACAATTAAATTAGTCCGTAATTCGGCGATCCTAACGTCACGCCTCCATGACTTTATTAGCAGGATTCGTCAATCACAAGAGAGAATGAATGCATTTATGGAACATACGGGACAAGTGCTGCAATGGGCTGAAATGGATGGCCCCAAGCCGTACTTACAACGTTTTGGGGAGCTCCTCGGCCACGCCGAGCAGATTTCTACGAGCTTCCTATCCCATGCCGATGTTTTAGATTCATTTTTTCAGCAAGGTAGTTCGTGGATCACACTATTCGACCAATTTGATCGACTTTGTCTCCCGCTTAACTTTTGGGAGATTAACGCAATAACCGCCCTCCACCATATCCCAATACCTACATGCGACTTTCCTACGCTTCTGTACGAAATTCTCGTCGCATATTTGGAGGGAAATGAAGCATATGCCGAGCACTTTTGCCGGTTATCCGTCAATGGCAGGGTCCGTTTTGTAACATTCTGGATGGAGCAATCTGCCGACTGGGAGTTGGATCTTATCGAAGCATACCTCGGATTTCTATTCAAGACTAAAGCTTTCGAGCACCTTCCCAATTATGATCAAAGGCCTGTGTCATTATGGGTAGAAGAAGAGTCATTCACAATTCGAGAGGATGCCATTGAACAGGGGTTAAGACACGCGTCGAAGCCGCCGTCGAGGCCGCCATCGAGAGAAGGGCTTCAAAGAGAAAGCCCAGCGGCAACTGAGGCAGAGTTACCTTGCATAAGGGGGATGTGGGGCGTTTAGAGGATTTGCTTTTACGCCCTTTTCTCAAATCGTTCTCAAATAGGATAGTATTTGTATACGATTGTTATGGTCGGAATGGCAGATCCCAATGAATACGTGTAGGATAATGGTAATATAGTGTGTATTCTTTAGCATATACGTCACGTAACGCGTTTCTAACCATGCTGTGACGATCTTCATTGGTCTAGGCTTGATAGACTTTACGGACCAAGCCTAAGCCTTAGGCGTCTGGTGGTGATGACCTGCATTACCTTAGCTCGCCGAGAGCCCACCGATCCTGATCTTAACACGCTGCAGAATAATGCGGCTCGCAAGATCAACGAATCTCCGACATGGTATTATTGGATAAAGGCGCGTGGGATGGCGACTAGATGCATGATAATATTGAATCAAGAAAATAAAGGCTAGATAGAATTTTCCCCGGTTGAGGGCGAAGGTAATCCAACCCCCTTTCCTCTCAATAAAAAAGAACTGCTCCTTATCGTGAGTACCTTTAGAAACCTCCTATCTTCAATCTTAAATAGCTTAGGCTGTACACCTCGTACGACGGTGCAACCAGGCTTATTCTGTGCGTATTTGAGTTATCTATCTAATTATCCAAACTGCATCTTGAGCCGATCAGAATTGGTAAAGTTATTAAGGGTTAAATAAGAAAGGGTTTTTGATGGGGTAGGCGGTGAGCGTACTGCGCGGGAATCTTTAAGATATATACTGCGCGAATAGTGCTGCTCTATTTAATTTAATAATAATACCTGAAAAGAGCGTTGTTATCCGGGCTACCCTTTTTTTACTAGCCGGGCTACCCCTGCCAAAACCAACCAATCAAAAGCCCGCATCTGCTACCCCGCGCTATTCGCTACCTCATTAATGTCCTCCCGCGATTAAACCAAAATAACTTCTGGTGTAGATGCCGCATCATCGTATAATTTGGATCCTTTTAAAGCTCTAAATGAGGGCTTCAATTTGATACCAGCCGCATCCAGATGCAGGCCGGATTCATAGAGCGGTTGTGCTATCTATCGTAGGTCAGGGCTGGTTAGGCAGGGCAGGGCGCAACACGTGACATTCATACCTCACGTGGCATCCTACTGTCAACTTTGAAGCTAGATATCTTCATTCCTAAACCCTGCACATATATGAGATTTATATCAAAATGAAGCTCTCAATTAGAGCTCTAGAATGATGCAAATCACATTATGATGCGACATCTCCAAGAGAAGTTATCCTGGTTTAATTGTAGGAAGATATTAATGAGGGCGTGGGAGTATGGCGGGGTAGGAGATCTGCGCTCTTATTGGTTAGATTCTAAAAGATGTGGGGAGGGTAGCCCGGCTAGTAAAAAAAGGGTAGCTCGGATAATAACGCTTTAATAAAAAATAAAATAATTAATATAAAACTTTTTATTTAATTATTATTAAATATAATTAAATTAATTATTTAAACTTATTAAATATAAAACTTAATTTTAATTAACGAAATAAAGGTTAATTCGTATTATAAAATATTTATTTAAATTAAAGGTAAAAAAATTATTAAAATAAAAATAACGAACATAGTAATATTAAATTAATAAAATTAATTAAATTAATTAAATTAATTGTTTTCATTATTAAATTAATTAAAATTTATTAATTAAAAATACTTTAAATTAATACTTTAAATAAATTAATTATTAAGTTATTTAATATAATTATTTAATAATTAAAAGTTTTATTAATAAACCTTTAACCTTATTAATTTATTAACTTTACGATTTAAAGTTATTTAAAATTATAAGTTATATAAGTATATTATATTAATTTATTAAATATTTTAAATATAATATTTAATATTAACGTATTTTATAATTAATTAATTCTTTTAATTAAATGGTTTATTTTTAACTTTTTTAATACTTATTTTATTTACTTATATATTTATTTATAACTATAATATGTTTAAATTATTTAAAGATATTAAATTAAACTTTGCTTTATAAGCTTTAAAATAAAACTTAAACCTTTGTATTATATGCGTTACAAAAATTTATAACGTTTTTTAAATAATTATACGTAATAAATTTAATAGTATGTAATTTAAGGGCAATATTATACCTTTTTATTAAAGGTTAATTTTAGTAAAAGAGGAAGTAATTGTTAAATATATTCTTAACTTAAATATGTAAGTATTTTTTCCTTAGGTTTAAAATGTTAAAAAAATAACAAATATACTGCTACGCGAATGTAACGCGGGATATATTAGAAAGAATTAAGCTTTTAATTTTATTAAATAATAATTAGAACTTAAAATGCGTTTTAATTAAAGAATTAATTATTAAAGAGTTTTATTTAAAGATTTAAACGTATATTAGAAGTGGTTTAGCTTTGTTTAAGATATAATTACAAAGTATAGCATATAAGAGAAAAATATTTATAACTTTAATAAGATTAAGTTTATAATGGGTATGATTACATTAATAGAAATGATTGTTATAAGCTTTAAAAAGAAATTAAAGCTTAGGTAAAGTTAATAAGGTAATTAAAAATAGTTTATAATTATATAAGTTATTAATTCTTAAGGTTAAGCTATTTCTTTATGAATTATTGTGGTAGGGAAAAATCACTTTGCGTTTTAATATTATAATAGTGGATTTTTATTTAATTAGGTTATTTTAATTTTAAATAATAAATGGATAATAAATGAGATTATTATAAAATAGCTAAAATATTTTGATAAGTATATTAAAACTTAAATAAAGGGTTTAAAACGCTTATTTATTTTAAATAGCTATAAAAGCTATTATTCCTTAAATTTTAACAAATTTTACCGTAATAATGACATTATTCCTTTTTATATGCCTTTTCATTTGTTTTATAAGCTTTAGCCTTTTAACGTAGGCGTTTTTTTCATTTTAAAACGCGCATATAATATTAAAATTAAAGCTTTAATATGATGGTTTATAACTTACGTTATAAAGGAAAATTTCTTTATCGCCTTTCGCAACGCGTTTTTTACTACTTTTATAAAAGATAATATTTAATTTGGCTTTAAAGGCATTGGTTTAATCTTATTAAACTTAAATTATATTATTTTATAGCTTAATGCAGCGCTAATAATTTAAACTTCTTCGCTAAAGGTTAATTTGCTTAATATATTTTAAATTTCGAAAATATTAATTAACCTTAAAAATATGGTTAAGTAATTTATTTACGTTAAAAATAAAATTATTAACTATTATATTAGCTCCTTAACATTAATTATAAAAGCCTTAGGTAAAATCTTAAAGTTTAACTATAAGATAATATATAAGATAGCGCTTTTTAAAGATTAGGTTATTAAGTTAAAAAAGATAAATTACTTATTTAATAAGCATTATAGGATAAAAAACAAACGCTTATATAAAGGAGGATTTTTTACTTATAAAAAAGGTTAAATTTTATAGAAGTAAAAAGGAAATATTAAAACTATAAATATAATTAAAGGTGAAAAAAGTGGTTATTGCAAAAGGGTAAAGGAAAGTATAAGGCGCTATAAAGTATGCGATAAAATAAAATATAATGTAAAAACCTACGAAAAGATTATAAAAACGTTTAATAAAGAAAATTAATTTAATTTCTAATTAATTTAAATGCGTTATAGTTGTGTTTTACTTAATTAAAGCTGCGAGGTAGTAAAAAATAAACCATTTAATTAAGAGAACTAGTTAATTATAGAATACGTTAATTAACATTTAATAAAACTAAATAATTCGAAAGATTAAAAATCTTTTAAAATTAAGTTTAAAGTTAAATTAATTGCTTTAAAATTATAAAACTATATTAATTTAAAAAACGTTAACCTTAACGGTAATTAACTTAATATATAGTTAAAAAAATTAAATATATTTTAAATTAACTTTTATTTAAAGCGTTAAAACTTAATAACATTATAAAGTTAATTAATAAGCGGCTTAAGCGTTATTATATAAGGAAATAAAGTTAAAATAAAAACAAAATTAAAGAATGTTGTAAAAATAACTATTAAAAACAAAGCTATATATTTACTTAATCTTTTCTTTTATAAGGAATAAATGAAATAATATAAAAATTAAATAAACTTTATTAAAAAAATAAAATTATAAATCCTTTAAAAAATCGTTTAAGTTTTTATATAATTATTTTATAATTTAAAATAAAAACTTAATGTTTAATATAAAAACCTACGCGATTAACTTAGTTTAAGTAAAAATCGAATTTATAATAAAATTAAAAATTAATATAAAAATACTACTAAGCTATTTATTAAATACCTTAAAGATTAAAATGCTTAAATTTAAAAATAAAAAATAGCTATGGTTATAAGCTAAAGTAAAAACTTAATAATTATTAAGAATAATAAAAATTAGTTTAATAATTTAATTAAAGCGATTAATCTTAATTTTTTAAACTAAGTAAATAATTTCTAATTTATTAATAAGCTTTAAATTATTAATAATATCCTATTATATAAAGAAGTGGCAAACTTACTAAGAAAATGAAATAAGTTATAAAATAATAAACTTAAAGCTAAAATAACTTAAGGCTTATTTAAACTAATATATACTAATAAAAAATATAATAATATTAATTAATTAATAATAATAAAAACACCATATAAAAAACCTAAGAATAAAAAGAATAACGCTTTATTTAAAAGGAAAAAAGTTAATTTTAATAATAATAACTTTATTAATTGTTTGGCTTATTATAACAGCTATAAGCTTACCAAATATTATTATATTTTCCCTAATAAAAAATTAAAATGGTTTAAAAAGAATTTAAAAATTAAGCGTATAGTAAATAATAATTTAACTAATAACCTTAACTTAGTTAATAAAATTAAAAAGATTAAGAATTAATAAAAAAAGGGTTAATAATTAATTAAGTATAAAAGTTAAATAATGTTTATTATTTAAAGCTTTATTTTTAATAAGTATATTTTAAAGAGCTTTTTTAATTAGTTAATATTCCTTAAAAAATTCTGCTATCCTTAATTTAAGAATAATTATCCATATTTTTAATTAATTATTAAGGTTTCTTAACTTTAAATAAGTAGAAAAGAAAAACTTTATCTTTATAAAAGATTAATATATTCTTATATTAAAATATAATAACATTAATATCTTAATTAATAAGGACTTATTTCTTAAAATACTACGATTATAAAACGTTGCATATTGCAAAAACTTTACTTATAATTTAATATTCTTTTATTTCCTTAAAAAACAAGGATATTAGTAAGATAATTACTTTAATAAAACGTATTTGTAAAAACTAAATAGCTTAATCATATGTAAGTTAATTGAAAAGTTTAATTAATTTATCTTAGAATATATTTTATTTGAAATAATAATAACATTTTTCTTTATTTAATATAATAAATTTAATTTATATATTAAAAAACCAGCGAAATTAAGCGATATAATATGTTAGCACCTTTAAATAAGTTATTTTAGCTTATAAACCTTAAAGCATTTAATTAATAACTTTATAAAAGTAAAGATTAAAGGCTTAATTATAATGGAATATAATGCTTATAAAATTGCTAAAGTTAAGAAATAAATTAAAAGATAAAAAAGAAAGCTAAATAATAAGTTAAGTATTTAATTAACAATTAATTTTCATTTTATTTAAGAAAATATTAAAGGATATACAAATTTAATGTTAATTATTAACCGCTTTATTAAATATATTTTTAATTTTTACCTTTATAATTGCAAAATATTTACCATTATTAAATTACTTAAGTTTTTAATTAATATACTTAAAACCTAATATAATATTAAGCTAAAAGTTTTAAAATATAATAACGAGATTATAAATAAATAAGCAAAAATAAAAAAGTACTTAAAAAGCCTTAACATAAAAATTAAGCTTTTAACATTATATTTCTAAGCTTAAAATAATGTTATTAAACGTTTAAAGGATATAATTAAAGATAAGGCTTATATAATAAAAGTTAGTTTTAAATTATTATACTTTTTATAAAAAGAAATATATTAAGCAACGGTATATTTATATAATTAAATGCTAAAATATATATATAATTAAAAATCCCTATATAATTAATTTCACATATATGTTAATTAACATCTTAACATATTAGTTAAAGAAAATAAGCCATAATAAGCTCACTTAAAAATATATAGTTATAAAGCTTATATAATAACTTTAAAGTTTATAAATAAAGTTAAAAAATTATAATGTTTAAATTTAAAAGCATAGATTAAATATTTAATTAAATACGACTTAATTAATATTTATAAAGTTTAAAATCCCTTAATAAATAAAATAATACAATTAAAAAACATTACGTTTAATAAAAACGAAACTTTTACAAGATTAATTAATAATTTAAAGGATAAACTACTTAAAATAAATACTTAAGAATATAAAACTTTTATATAGTTGTTATTAAACCTTATTAAGGACGTTAAATATAGTTAAAGTTCTTAAGAAAAAATGAGCTAACGTTAATTTAACTAAGATAAGAAAATAAGTTAAATAAAGTTAAACGTAATTACTAAAGAATTAAATATTAGGGAAGTTTTATTAAAAGGGATTTTTACTTATTATTAATTAAATATAAAGATTAATTATCCTTAATATATTAAGGCATAGTTTAAGTTATTACTAACGTTAATACCTTTATTTCTTACCGCTTTGCTTTTTATAATAATTTTATTTACTATAATATAAAAAGCAAAACTTATACCTTATATAATAATTATATAAGTAAAAACTTAAAAGTTAGCATTTAACTTTGGTTAAAAAGGTATTTATATAAGAAACTTATATGGTAAAAAGGTAAATTAAGCTAAGTTTTTAAAACTATTAAAAAGCTTAAATTTATTTATAAATGAGATTTACCAAAGCTCTTAAAATCTTATAAAGATATTAGAAAATACTAAATAAAAAAACACTTTAAAGAAGCAGAAAAACTACACTTATAAAGCCACAAAGAAATAAACACTTAAATAAAAGTCTTAAAAAAACATAAACTACTAAGGAAAGTAAATCCTAAGCTATATATAAGTATATACTTATAAAATTAATAAGCATAACCACTTTATTAAATATAAAGCACGATTAATAATATAAAGCAATTAATAACAAATAAATAACGAGGAAACATATGTGTTAACACTAATAAAAAAGTTATTTTAAACACTTATAATAATAACAGTTAAATTTAATTTAAAACTTATTTAATATAATATAATTAATGCTTTTATTAACGTTAAAATAAATCATAACGTATATATAAAAATGCTATTAAGTTATAAAAAGTTAAGGATAATTTTAAAGATTTTAAAGGTATTTTATAAACTTAAGGAATTACTTTTATTATAGTAAAGAAAATTAATAAAGTTATTAAAGAAGCTAAGTTTTAATTTAATACCTTATAAAACCATATATATTTAATTAAAATAGTATATTAATCTTCTTTTACGTTAATAATATTATTATTACATATAAGAAAAAATAAAAAGATATAACCATAAGGCTAATATAATAATTTTAAAGCCGGTACTAATTCTTAAAAGGTAGTAAGCTTTAATAATTTTTAAAGATTAAAATAATTAAAAATTGTAATAAAAAACTTATTTAGCTAAGTTAATTAGCTTATTTAAAGAAAATATTTAATTTAATAACTAAGGAAAATATTAGAAGCTATTAAAATCTAATAATAAAAAAAAAGCTATTATTATTTAATAAAATAATATTTAATTAATTAATTTAAAAATATTAAAAGAAAATTAGATTAATTTTATACGTAGTAATGATTACAAAACTAAACATTACATTTGCATATTTTTAATTATTACAATTTAATAATAACTTAAGCCTTAAGCATTATATTATTATTAATTAAATTATCCTTTACTTATAATAAATTAAATACTTAGTATTTTAATTAAGAAGCGGAAATATTTTCGAAGTAATTAATAATGTTTTATTTATTAATAATACCTTTAATCGTAAAAGTTCACAAGTATACGTGATAAAGTTATTTAAAGAAATAATAAGTTAAAAAGCTAATAAATAAAATATAATTATTACGTTAATAATAAAAGCTAAATTATTAATCCTCGTATAAGTAATAAAAGAAACAATATTTTAAATTAAATTAATTAAGGAATTAAAAGTTATATTAAATAATAAAACTATTATAATTAAGTATAATAATAAGCAAATAATATAATTTATTAAAAAGAATATTAAGAAGTTTTAAATAAAGCTTAAGTATATAAATATATATAATTATTAATTATAATAAAAAGTAATTAAAGGAACGATTAAGGTTAAATATATTAAGTTAAATAATATAATTATTAACGAATTAATTAAAGCTTTATTTAATAATTCATTTATTTATTTTAAAAAATAATTAAGTTTAATTAATATATTTACATAATTATAAATAAAAAGGAAAATAAAAATTAATAAAGTAATTAAGGAAATATAAGAAGAATAAAAGCTAAAAATATCGTGAGAAACTATTATTAAATTTACCGAATAGCTTTATTTAAGAAAATATATTAAATATAAAACTTAATTTTAATTAATGAAATAAAGGTTAATTTATATTATAAAATATTTATTTAAGTTAAAGGTAAAAAAGCCATTAAAATAAAAATAATAAATATAATAATATTAAATTAATAAGATTAATTAAATTAATTAAATTAATTGTTTTTATTATTAAATTAATTAAAATTTATTAATTAAAAATACCTTAAATTAATACCTTAAATAAATTAATTACTAAGCTACTTAATATATTTAACAAAACCTAATAATTTTAATTAGTTATTTTATTATAATTAAATATAGTTACCGTTTTTACGACTTTATATAAAAAATCGGTGGTGCGTATTAAGGTAAGGCGTGAGACAACTTAAACATAAGGTTGCTCCCGCCCTGCTTTGTCAGCGAGCTCGCCCGCCCCCGCAACACAAAAGCCCGAGTTTTACGCGGCTCTTATCACAGCCCCACTGCGCTCCTACCACACCTCCTACCACACTGCCACACTTCGAGGTTTTCAAATTGATCAACACACAAAATCTCTGCGATAGGAAATTCTTAATAAGGATCTCTAGGTCGACACAATAACCCTCGTAAAACTCGGGTACGTGCATTGAGAAAAATGACGACTCCTACTAGCTAAATTCTGGCGTCCCACAGCACAGCATTACTTTCCTGTTTAGGAAAAGGGCTAAAGAGGTTACTGGCTCGGAGAATTGCATGATCGGCTCTGAACCTAGTAGCCCCACCAGCCCCACTCACCCCCGAGGTGGAGCACAAATTTGCCAGCGGATTTAGGGTCACTTTTGATGAATAAAGAGGCCTTCTTTCGACGGCTTACTTATGCGCCGGCTGCTTCAGCGAACGAGGATTAGTGCATGTGGATATACGAAGACGCTTGTAAAAGTCTTTTCCATAGGAAACCCAGAGAACGATGATGCTCGATCAGCAGGCCGGAACAATTCAGGCTGGCTCAGCTGAGAATAATCAACTGAAACTCCAACTCTCGGAAGCTAACGGCAGAGCCTCGGCCTTGATGGAAAAGTCTTCCACTCGGGCCAAACCAACAGAAATCAAGGACCCCGCCGAATTCGACGGCGAGGAGAAGAACGTGACTAAACGACAGTGGCTCTTTCGATCCTGGAAGTCCGCTGTCCTCCTCAAGCTACACATGGAAGCCGACACGTATAAATCATTTTATGATTAGATCTTGTATGTGATCTCGAGATTGAGCGGTACGGCAAACCTACAAGTCCAACCACACATAGAGGCGATTTTCACTTTCCCTGATCAGCCAGACCTTTGGCGGTGGCCAACCATCAAGGACCTCATGTCGTCACTAGAGAAGACCTACGACACGATTGACAGGATGGCTCAGGCGTCCAGAGAAATGGACTCACTCACCCAGAAGAATGAGCTCTTCAATGTCTTCTTGGCTGAGTTCATTCGAATCTCTGGCGATCTGCACATGGATGACTTTAGCAAGGGTTCGCGCTTGAAGACCAAGGTCAACCACGAGTTAATGAGTGCGCTTGTTAGCGTCTACCCCAAACCCTCAGCAGGTGACTTTGAAGCATGGGTTGATGTTTTCCGAAATATCGCGGAGGGCATCATGGATCGGGACCACCACAAGACCGGTCAGGGAGTCAAAACTCCATCCGGTCTGGGACTTACCCCGCGACACACCAGCTTACGTGCCAGGAGGAGGAAACATCCTTGGAGACCCGATAGACCTCGACGTGCTGAGGCTCCGTCGACTTTCCGCGATAGAGCATCAACGCAGATTGGCGAACGGTTTATGCTTGTACTGCGGTGAGCCAGGGCACATGAAGTCGGAGTGCAAGCAAGGGGGGCCCGCCACCCAGGCTACCCAGGCTACCAAGGCTTCCAGGGGTTCCCGGGCTATGGACCACCCATGCCACCAATTTGGGCTCAGAGACCAGGTTCTGCACCACCCGCTGTGGGTCAGAATAATCCATTCCGTCGACAACCAGGAGCAAACTAACCCGGCCAACAGGGTCAACCCGCCAACCAGAACGGGAAAGCCCCAGCCCAATTCCCTCCCAGACAGCGACCAATGGCCAACCCTGCGTACCTGAGACAGATGGGACTGGACGATGACTCGTTCGACTGGTTTGTCGGTTTCGATGACTACAACGACGCCATTTCTAAAAACACGCAAGGCGAGCAGGAGGAAGAGCAGAAGGAGGACCCAAAAGAGTAAGCCCTGAGGAAATTCGCCCCCAGGGCACTCCCAACGAGTCGCAAAAAGAAGACGTCCTCTGCCTCAACCTCATAAAAATAGACAATGAATCTTTGGTCCTGGATACACTGATCTTGCAAGACGATAGCGGTGAACTTAGCTTACTAGCCCTGTTAGACTTTGGCTGCTCTAACTTCTCCTTTTTGGAGGCATATGCGTGCGGGTTTTAAACGTTACCACAATCAAAGCCGAAGGAATTCCGTTTGGTAAACGGTTTAAAGGTTAGAAATGCTACGGAGTTCATTGTAATTATATAATATATTAATAATTATATAGAGTTTTTTATTTGCTTTTTAATAAACCTTAGGAAATAAAACTCGCTTATTTTAAAACTTTTATAATTAAAACGTTATAACCTTTTTATTAATTAAAATTCGAGTTATATTACATTTAATTTTTCGCATTATTAATATAATTATTTAAGGATTAAATTTATATAAAAAAGAAATAATAAGAAATTACTACCGTTACTTTTTAATAAAAAATTAATCTTTAATACGAAGTTTAAAAAACTAAAAAATTATAATAACGATAATATAATTATATATTTTCTTAAGTATATTTTTTACTTAGTTTTATAAATAAAAAAATATTATAATATTAAAAATTTTCTTTAAAAAATTTACTTAAACGAATATACTTAATTTTTAATTATTAAACTTTTTTAAGTTTAAATTACGTAAGCTTTTTAATACGAAAAGTAATAAAAATATTTATAAAAAAAAACTTAACTCGAAATATTACGCGTTTATTAATTTTTTATATAATAAATACTTTTTTTATAAAGTTATTATAAAAAATATTAATAAATACTTAAAGTTTAAAATTAACGTTATTATTAAATTAATAAAGAAAATTTTTTTAATTAATTATTAATGTTTTTTTATTTTTTAAAGCGAGAAAACTTTCGCTTTAAAGGTAATATAATTATAAAATTAAAATTATAAAAGTAAAAAATTTACGTTTTAATAAAACTTATATTATAATATAGTTAAACTTAAAGTTATTAAGAAATATTTAAATAATAACTTTAAAAAAAGCTTTATTAAACCTTTTTTTTCCTTTATTATAACATTTTTATTATTAATTAAAAAACTAAAAAATAATATTCGCGTTTATATTAATTATTATAACTTAAACAATATTATTATTAAAAATAAATATTTTTTATTTTTTATTAAGGAAATATTTAATGCGTTAACTTTAATTAAAATCTTTACGAAACTTAACTTTATTACCGCGTTTAATAAAATTAAAATAATAAAAAAAATAAGTGAAAAATAACGTTTATTATTTAATTTAACTTTTACGAAAACTTAATTATTTTATTTAACTTTTATAATGCTTTTAATATATTTTAAAACTTTATTAATAATACTTTATATTAATTTTTTAATAAGTTCGTTTTAACTTATATTAACGATATTTTCATTTACTTTAATTAAGCGAAAAGCTTAAAAACGCCTTTATAAAGGAATTTATTTTAACATATTTTAACTTAGTTAAAAAAACAATCGTTAAAACTAATACGTTCGATTAAGCCTTAAGTAGCGTACTTTCGTAATACGACGAAAACGAAATCGTTTACCTTTTAATTATTGCTTTTTTTTTCGTAAAGTATACCGCCGTTAAAAACAACTATAAAATTTATAATTAAAAGCTTTTAATAATTATTAAAGCATTTAAAAAATAACGATTAAAACTTTAAAGTATTAAAAAGTCGGTTAAAGTTATTATAAATTATAAAAATTTAAAATACTTTATAATTATTAAGCTTTTAAGTTAAAAATAAATAAAGTAATTAAATTTCTTAGTTAATTTAATTTTCGCATAACTTATAAACTAAGTAAAGCTTTTACGAAGTTTAATACGCTTAGTAAAAAGCGAGAAAATATAATAAGAAAAAGTAACGATTAAATTACATTTAAAATTTAATAACTTTTACTTAATAATTTCTTAACATTAAAAGTTAATTTTCTTTAATTATAACTTATTAATATATAAAAAAACTTAAATAATTTTATTAATATAATATACGTTAAAAACGAAATAATATAAAAAATAATTAACTTAATATTATAAAAAAACACTTAATTAAAAAATTTTAAAAATTACTTTAAAGTTTAATTTAAAAATTACGAAATTAAATAAAGGAAAGTTTATTATTTAAATACATTATTTATGCTTAAAAATAATTATTTCCACGTTTAAATTATAAGGAAAATATATAACACGTTTTTAATAAATTACTTAAGTAAATTATATATAACCAAACTTATTTAAAAAACGTATTAATAATTAAAAATATATAAGTAAATTTACGTATTTATTAAAGCTTATTATATATATTAATAAGTTAAATTATTTAAATAAATATTAAGCGGTTTTTTAAAGTTTTTAAAAATATTTTTTTACGCGTAAACGAATATTTTAATTAATTATATTACCGAACTTTTATTAGGAAATAATTAAGTAAATTAATTATTACTTATTAAATTTTCTTTAAATTATATAATTTTAAGTATAATTAATTTTTTTTGTTTCGTTATAAATTATAATATAAACTTAAAATAAACGTTAAACTCGTTATATTAAAATTATTTAACCTTTTTAAAAAGTATATAACTTAATAAAATTAAACTAATAAAGTTACGAATAAAATTTAAAATATAATTAATTAACTTAAATATAATATAATTAAAGCTTAAAATAATTAAGTAAAATTTATAAACGCTTATTAAATTAATGCTTTTAAATATAAAGTTAATAAGAAAATATAATTAAACATTAAAAATATAAAAATTATAAAACTATTAAAGAAATTAAACGATAAATAACGTAAACTTTTTTTAATTAAAAAGGTATATTTTAAATCTTATTTATTAAAACTTAATAATTCGTTAAAAATTTTTTTTTCGGTTTTTTATAATTCCTTACTTAAATCGTATATAATACTATAATATCTTAAACAAGAAAATATTAATAAGGAAATAAACTTTAAATAAAAAGGTTAAGTCTTAATCACAAATAATTAAGGCAACGAAGAACGATGTTAGCGATTCGACGATATCCTCGACAGTAGGAAGAACGGTCGGACTTTGGAGTACAAAATCAAATGGGAAGGATATAAACCTACCTGGTAACCTTTAAAGGACCTGAAGAGATGTGAAAACTGGTTATTGGAATTCCAAGAGAAGTACCCAGGGCCACCATCCTGGTATAGCAAGACCAAGGCCATTTGATGGACTCTAAGGAATGATGTGTATTAGAGGACTAGATGATGAAGCTGACGATAGCTTTAGGTGGTCGTCTATATATACACGTAGGTGGAGACGGAACGGATAATCCGTATACTCCGATACCATTCAGATGCGCGACTGGTACAATAGGCATCAGAGGGAACTCACTAATGTACATAGTGATGACGAGGACACAAATGGATATAGTAGTGACGATTCTTGGAACGGAGGATTTGCAAGCTAGACAAATTCTATGAGTCCGTAAGGGACTCATCGGAGGACGGGTATACTGTTAGGAAATTGGTATGTCTTAGGTCAAGGACAAAGGACTCTCTTGTATGTATACTAGGACATCCGATCAGATAGTTTGTAGTCCTTCGCTCAACAACGTTGTTATTACCCCCATCCTATGTTGCACCACCCCTGTCAAACCTATCCGACAGCTGCCATGAGCTGTCGCTAGCTGTTGCAACCAGCGACCTATACCTGGGTATGTTCTAATAAACATTTACCATATTTACTCGTACGGAAAGGTTTCCTCAAAAATTAGTAACTGCCCGGCTCGTCTCCGCCGGTAATAAGGATTGTCACGTGGCGCACCTAGGATGAGGGACGAGAATGTGTTGTTGCGCGGGAGACTACAAGCTATCTGGCTAGGCTCAAGGTATACATACATGATGCCTCTTTGTCCATGATATCTTAGGTAACACCCAAAGGTGAAACATCTGACAACGATTTCGCTTGTTCGCAATGTAGGAGCGGCTCCGAACGCTACCATGTGCCGCTTAAGCAGATGCATATCATTGGGAAGCATAATTAAGCTTTAAGACTGACGAACACTACGAACCGAATCTGACCGTGGCTTCCCAGGAACATAGCCGCTAGCATCGATGGATCCACAGCTAGCGCTGGCTACCTAGGTAATTCATTGAGAGGCATCGTAGTTTAGGAATAGGTATCTATAATATAGTATGACTGCCAGCTTATAAAGCAGTCCTCTCGGGATACTTGGGCTGTGGAAAAATGGTTGAAATGATATCCAGGTATTTTATGATTAATGATTTAATCACTTCAAAGCACTTCCAGCAAAAGCCATCATTACTAGTCGTGTGCCTAGAGAAGCATAATTACAACTTAGCTGTTTTGTATCCAGCACCACCTGTCTCCCCTCTTCACTATTCGCTTAGATTGTAACACCAGATCGCTCCTTCCATTGCAAATTCTCATCCAAGAAGCGTTCTGATACCTCTTCCCATGCCTCCCTAACAAGCCTAGCCTTACCCACGTCCCGCGGTGTGATGTCCGCATGAAACGGACGAGGCATTACAAATATACCGCCCTGTAGATCGTCTGGGTCGGAGACCGGAATCTTGCGGTCGGTCTCCGAGTCGACAGCCCGCTGGAAATTGAAAGCCCACAGCAGTCGTGCTACAGCCAGAAAAAGTGACCGTTCGGCAATATGGATACCTTGGCACATACGTCGGCCAGCACCGAACATAAAGTGGTCACGCCGGCTCACATCGGCATTGGTCGCCGATTGAGCAGCTGTCTGAATGTCGTGTGCCCACCGCGTAGGATCGAAGATCCGTGGGTCAGAATAGCGTTCTGGGTCGTTGTGTATTGCTCTGTTTTGTGGTTTGGCATGAACATCAAGTAAGATGACATCGTACGCAAGGAATACTTACCGAACATTGTAAATGACGGTGGCTCCTTTGGGCAGCCTATAACCCATGTACTCATCATCGCACATTAACGCATGCGGGATGCCAAGCGGGCTGGAGGGCATCCAGCGCAAAACTTCCTTAATGCAACCCCTGACATAGCACAGATCAGACCAGTCGTGTAAGTCAGGCATGCGATCCCCACACACGCGGTCAAGTTCGGCATGCGCTGCACAGACAACGTTGGGGAATAGTATCATGGCTTTAATAAAACCGGTCAGCGTCTCCGTCGTCGAGCCAATGCCGCCCTGGAGTAGCGAGCCGCTTGCGTATGCGGCCTGATCATCTGACATGTCCTCTTCCTCTTGTATTCGTACAAGGTCTCGAGAAAAGCATGGCTATGTAAAGGATGAGTGCCGGGTCCACTCAATGAACGGGAATCTGGTTTTTCCCTTGAAAGCTTCCGCCACTTACTGGAGCTGTGCCCTCATAGGTCTTCTTCTTTATTTCTAGATATAGCTGCAGGAAAATCTCGCGTTCCGCTTTGTGCAACATTATAGCTTGTCTTTTCTTTGGCATAACTAGACTGGGCAAGTATCTCAGTAATGGATACGTGTCCAACAAGGTTGCAGTCTACGGCCCAGAAAGAAAACAGTAGCAATCAGTAATTGCGATTCCTGGCCATCATGGCCGAACTCTTTGGAGGATGCGTTACGTCCAACTCACCAGGGAAAAGCATATTTCGGAAAAGCGGTCGAACAACTGCATCAGATGTTAGATAGGGTCAAGTCTGAATATCACTGGAAAAACGAGTAATACTAACGTGGAACAATTTCTTCGGTAGTACGGCATCTTCAGTAGGTACTCGGAAACCAAAAACCATTTGTGTCGTGAGCGATGCGGTGAATCGTTTAATATGGCTGACAAATAGCTCAGGTCTCTCCACAAAACCAAGAAGCATTGCCTTGTTCTCGAGATCTTGGTATGGAATGTAGGCCCTGGAGGCTTTTTCGTTTAGGTGGGCGCGGCCAAGTCTGCGGTTTTTCTTGAAGGGCTTGCCATCCTTCTACAATGTCCCCCGACGTCGTCAGCATCGTTTCAAGACGTTACAACTAGTAGGGCTCCTGAGGCTTGGTAGAAGGGAAGCTTGGAGAGCTATATACCAGCAAGAATGCGCGCATTCCGCCGCTGAAAACATCCTGAGCCAAATAGGCATCAGGCCTTGATGAATAGATGGCTCCTCGTTTATCCAACAAGTCCTTGACCGCCCAATCTTTGCAGAGCACGACCCAGACTTGCGTTCCGAGTATAAGAGAATATATGGGACCATATTGCCGTGCCCACTTCTCAAACTGTGGTCCGCTATCCTCGGGTTTGTTTGGCATCTGATGGAGGTTACCGATGATGGGCAGCGTAGGTGGTCCCGGCGGGAAGTCTCGCGGCCTGTGGCCAACTTGGGCAATAAATATAAGGTATAGGAGAATAACCAGCAGAGCACTAGCGAAGATAGAAAGAATGCCTTGCAGCGCCATGTAGGCATACATTGGATGAAATGGGGGTGAGAGAGGTGGGGCAATACAGGGCAAGTGAGAGCAGCAAATTGTACCCAAAAGTTCGAGATTCCGGGGCAATGGCCCCTCATATCTATATACTCTTCAGGCCAAAAGCTCCCCTTCTCACACCCCTTCTCAAATAGTATTCAGTTTTCGACCAAAAGGACTAGAATATAAAACTATTACATTCATATTTCTTCGTAGTATGAGCGTCCCGTACGGACTCCAAGACTACCGGTATTATTTAGTATTGCATTACTTCGACAGCGGATTAGATATTTCTCCCTACCTATCCTTCTATGTTAGGCATGAGTTAGGTTCTGTATAATATGCTGAACTCCTGCAAAAGAGAGGGTTACCTGGCGTGATAGTGAAGAAATGGAGGGGAAAGAAACTTACGGCCTTAGCTTGCTCAACGTATTACCATGCGAGATTCTTGTCCTGCGTGATAGGTGCGTGTACGAGAATGCGCGCCCCAGTTTCTAGCAATCGGACAAAAAAAAGCGTACAGATATAGCAGTGGTGACACCAAGCTCGTGGGAGATTACCGAGCCGTAGCTTTTCCTTATTCTCGTCAAACTTAGCCCAGGCGGCCATATCAGATGAGACAACAACAATACGCCCTGGGGAAGGTTCGAATAGCGTACTTACGGACTTAGCCTTCTTAAAGATGGAAGCATTAGTAGAATGGTTGGGAGATAGTCGGTTTGCAGATTTTCCTAATAGCCTATCGTGGTATTTAGGACGAAAGAGCCGCGGTTGACGCCCCGCGCTAAGAATGACAATATCAAGCCGGGGGTTAATATCTTAACTCGCTGCGGGAAGGCTGAGATGGGCTCGTAGTATGCACAATCCAGCTTCCAAACATCGATAGTCTGGCTGGGCTCGATCGTTTTTGCACTTGTCAGTGTCTCTCGGGCAGCTTTACCCTTGGTTTCATCGCGAACGGTCAAGATAAGCTTGCTGAGGGCGAGGATATAGCTGCCGCAAGCATTCCAGGCCAATGCCTCCGCTTGTTCCCGCCACAATGGCTGTTTTACCGCTAAGGTTACATCGCGTCGCAAAACCACAGGTGGGGGCCCTACCGTAGAGAATTGGCGCCGAAGAGAGTGGAGCTTGCTAGCCTCTTTCTCCGGCGTGATATCGAAACCATTCAATGCTACCCGTCGTTTGTGTGAGTACAGTACGGTACGTATGTATGATTCTTAGTTATCTCACGAAAGCTTCCCTGGGGGCCTTGTGCAATTTGTGCGACGTGAGGTCCTCACGAAGCAAATTTTTAATCTTCCCGGTAGGTAATACCGGTTTATAATTCGTTAAACCCCACTGCATAAGAACATGTTGATTCGCGTAATATACATATACACATGTACTTTAAGTTGAAGTACATTTGTACATGTACATGGATATTAAGTACATAGGAGACGGTGGCAGGTACTACATGTAGAAAGTGGCAAGTGCGAGACACCAAACTGTATGAGGGGTATATTTACCCACACGTTTCAAAGGGTTAACACTTAGAACTTATCCTAATACAACATTAATTACTCCTTTCTTTTCTAACACCTACGTACATGTGCCTAAGGCGGTTATGTACATACATACGTGGACGTATATTAAACGCTTACATGCAGTTATATCCGTAAATGTGCCACAATTAAGCGCTTTAATAAACTATAATGCAAACATCCGTGGCTTCTTTACGTATAAGTACATGTTTTTCCGTTATCGGTTAAAAGGTAAAACAACTTTACCCGAGTTTTACGAAAGCGATTATATTAAATTAAAAATTTTTATTAAAAATTTTTATCGCGGAAATTTTATATATTAATTAATTTAAAACCTTTAAAATATAACGTAATTTATAATTAATTAATTATTTTAATTAATTAATTTATTTAAAAATATATTAAAATTTAAGTTTTTTAAAAATTAATAACTTTACGAAACCTTAATATAATTTAATGTAATTTTATATATTAATTAATTAAGTTATAATTAAACCGTATAAAAATAAAACATAATACCCGAGGTTTTTTTATAAAGAAATATAAAAGTAAGCTTTTTTTATTTTTACTTATTATTTTTTTTTATTTCTTTATAAGAAAACCTCGGGTATTTTCTTTTATTTTTTACGGTTTAATTATAACTTAATTAATTAATATTTAAAATTACATTAAATTATATTATGTGTTCGTAAAGTTATAAATTTTTAAAATATTAAAATTTTAATATATTTTAAAGTAAGCGATTTAATTAAATAAGCGATTTAATTATAAAATACGTTAGTTATAAGAAATATTATTAAAGCGTTAAAAATAAAATTAATAAAAATAATTAAATTATTAAAGAAAAGAAAATAAAAAAAGTAATGAAAATAATAAAAAAGTTAATTATTAAAGTAAAATGCGTGGAAAACGCGAAAACCGTAAATAATATATTAATAATATATTAAAACTTAATAAAATTTACGAAAACATTTAAGTAAATTATTTATTAGCTTAAAATAAAAATAACTAAGGCTTTAATAATTATATTATTAATTATTTAAAGCTTAAAATCGTAAGTTAACGTTACTTTAATAAAAAAGTAAAACTAAATTAAAAAATAAAAAACGTAAATGCTTACATTTATAATTTTAAATAAATATATAAGGAAAGTGTTAATTAAAAACTATTATAGCTTAAAAAATTAAGAAAAAAATATTACTTAAAACCGTTTAAGCGGTAAATAATATAATAAAAAAATAAAAGTTATTATAACTTATAAACTATTTAATAAAAACTTAATAATAATGTTTAAAGAAAAGGTAATATTATATAAAGTAAGTATAATATAAATATAATAAACGTTCGAAAATATAGTTTATAATAACTTTTAAACGTATATAATATTAATAAAAAAACTAATAACGAAACGCTTATAAAACGTTATAACCGCTTTAAAAGCGTTTTTAATTAAGTTAAAAGAAAATAACATATTAAATATTACTACGTGTAAACCGATATATAAGCGAGAAAAAGCAATAATTAAAGTTATTATAATATTTTAAGTAATAAATTTAAAAGTAACGAAAAAAATATATTAAAATAAACTAATATAAAAAGTTAAAACTTTTTAATACGAACTTTTTTAAAAAAATAATAGTTCGATAATGCTTTAAGTGTTATAAATTCGAATATATAAGGAAATATTATTAGGATAAAGTAAGGTATAAAAAATGCGTAAAAATTACTTATAAAAAAATAAATAAAAATGTAATTAAGTAAAATTATACGTTAATTACAAAGTTAAATATAAAGCATAAAAAGTTAAATACTTAAAAATAAAATAATAAAAGAAATAAGCGAAAAAAGTATAACGTATTCCACAATTAAATGATTATCTTAATTAAATGGTTTATTCGAAAATACACCAAAATTCGAGTTTTTTAAAAATTAATAACCTTACGAAAACTTAATATAATTTAATGCAATTTTAAATACTAATTAATTAAGTTATAATTAAACCGTATAAAAATGGAAAAAAATGTCCGAGGTTTTCCCATGGAGAAATAAAAAAGTGAGCCTCTTTTTGTTTCCACTTATCATTTTTTTCCATTTCTCTATGGGAAAACCTCGGGTATTTTCTTCCATTTTTTTACAGTTTAGTTATAATCTAATTAATTAGTATTTAAAATTGAATTAAATTATATTAAGTTTTCGTAAAGTTATTAATTTTTGAAAAACTCGAATTTTAGTGTATTTTCGAATAAACCATTTAATTAAGATAACCATTTAGTTGTGAAATACGTTATACTTTTAAACTATGTTAATTTAAAAAATAATAAAGTATAAAGTTTAAAGCTCGCATTTTTAAGCTAATAATTATAACAAATAATTATATAATAATAAAATATAAAAAGAAAAAGTTAAAAAAAAGTAATATTTATAAAAAAATTTAAAGTTAAAGTTATAAACTTTAACTTATTAATTATATAATTTATAATGAAAATATTACGTAAAAATAAACTATTTACGAGTAAATCGTTATTATTTTAATATTAACTAATTTAAAAGCATTAGCTTAATACTTAAGTTAAGTAAAAAAATTAATATATATAATTATATAACTTAACTTAAAGAATATATTACATAATTTTAATTATAATATATTAAATATAATAATTATATTAAAATATAAAAAAAAGAAATTATTTAATGTTGTAAATATTAAACATTAACGCGAAAATAAATATCGTAATAATATAAAAGCCGAAATTCGTAAAGGGTAAATTATATTACTTACGAACATATTTATATTAATTAATATAAGGAAAGTTGGGTTAAATAATTATATATATTTATAAGTATATTATAAAGGTTAAAATTATCGCTAAGTTAAAATATAATTAAGTAATTATTCTAAAATATATATTTAACGTTAACTTATTTACGGTTTAATTAATATATATAAAGCTAATAAATAACGATAAAAAAAGCTTAATATTATAAATAAGTTAATAATAACTTATAAAATATAATATTATTATTAAGGATATAAATATTTATTATTTAATATAAAATCGTTATAATAAAATATTTACTTACGTAACGAAACTTTTAAACTTTATAATAAATTAAAATTTAAACTTAATAACGAAACGAAGTATATTTATAAAATAAAAAGGTAAGAATAAAAACTTTATAATTAATTTAGCTTAAGTTAACGAGAAATTATAAATAATTAAACTAATGCGGTTAAAATAAATAAGGTTAAATTATATTGCTTATAAAATAAATATAACGATATATTCGTAAGTAATATTACGCATTAAAGCTTTATTAAAATAGTTATAAAAATACTTTAATAAAATCTTAATAAACGTTAAAGCATAAAGAATTAAAGTGTTAAATAAATTTAATATAATAAAGTATTGAATAAACAAGGTTTATTAATTTACTTAATAAAGGAGTTAAGCTAATTAGCTATGTGTGGAAAAGGTAATGTCGTATTCATTAATATAAGTGTTTAAAAGGAAAGATTTAAGTATAAATAAGAAATCCTAATGTATGAAATAAGCACCCCGCATAAACCACTTGCTTATTTAATTAATTCAGTGGATCGCAATCCCAACATAAAGAATATAAATAATTATATTAAATATTTTATAATAAGGTTAATTAAAATAACGAATATAATAACCTTAAGAAAAAAAGCATAAATAAAAAAGAAAAGTAATTAATAAAATAATATAATTAATAAAGTAAAACGGAAATTAATTTATAATTAAAGAATATAATAATAAGCTAAGTTAAAAGTTAATTAGTAACGATATAAACGGTTAATTATAACGTTAAAGCGGTTTATTTTAAAAGTTAAAAAGATAAAGTAACGATAAAATCTCGTAAAAGTATTTGTAAATAATAGGAAATTATAAAATATTAAAAGGTAAGCATAACTTTAAAGTTAATAACTTTTTAATAATAATAAGTTATTAATAATGCGATAAATAATAAATAAAATTCCTATAATTATAATATATTAAGTTAAAGCGGAAATTTTAACGCAAAAATTTTTCCTAAGTTATAACGTTAACTTATCGAATATTTTAAAAGGTTAAAGCTATTAAAAAAAAGCGAAAAGTTTATAATTAAGAAAAAGGTAACTTAAAAAAACGTGGAATTTATAATACGAATTATTAAGTTATAAAAAGCCTTTAAAAATAACCATTTCCTTATAAGGTTTTTTAAAGCTTATGAAAAATTAGTTTTTAAAGTTATAATTATAATTACGAAATAAAGCTTTATATATAAATATTACTCGGTAACTTTTAAAAATGCGGTAATTATTATATTTTTTACGCTTAAAAAATTTTTAAAGAAAAACTTATTACTTAACGTATATAAACTTATAACTTTATTATAAATTATAAGGAAAGTAATTAAAAAGCTTATAACGTATTCCACAATTAATTAAAACACTTAATTAAATGAAACACTTTTTAATTTTCCTAACACTTACTTCATTTACTTATACATTTATCCATAACCATAATATATTTGAATTATTTAAAAATACTAGATTAAACCTTACCATTTAAGCTTTAAAATAAAACTAAAAACTTAGCTTAAAACGTGTTGCCAAAATCTATAATATTCCTTTATTCATTATATGTAATAAAATAAACGGTATATAACCCAAAGCTAATATTATACTTCTTTAATAAAGGTTAATTCCAACGGAAAAGAAAGTAATTATCAAATATATTCTTAACCTAAATACGTAAGCATTTCCTCCCCGGGTTTAAAACGTTAAAAAAATGGCGAATATACTATTATACGAACGTAACGCGGGACGCGTCGAAAAGAACTAAGCTTCTAACTTTATTAAATAATAACCAAAGCTTAAAACGCGTTTTAATTAAAGAATCGATTATTAAAGAGTCTTATTTAAAGATTTAAACGCGTATTAGAAGTAATTTAGCCTTGTTTAAAATACAATTGCAAAGTATAGCATATAAAAAGAAAACATTTATAACTTCGATAAAACTAAGTTCATAATAAGCATAATTATATTAGTAGGAATGGTTATTATAAGCTTTAAAAAGAAATTAAAGCTTAAGCAAATTTAATAAGGTAATTAGGAATGGTTTATAGTTATACAAACTATTAATTCTTAAGGTTAAGTCATTCCTTCATAAATTATTATGGCAGGGAAAAATTACCTCACATCCTAATATCGCGATAGCAGATTTCTACTTAATTAAGTTATTTCAATCTTAAATAATAAATGAATAATAAATAAAATTACTATGGAATGGCTAAAATATTTTAATAAGTATATTAGGATTTAAATAAAGGGTTTAAAACGCCTACTTATCTTAAATAACTATAAGAGCTATTATTCCTTAAATTTTAATAAATTTTACCGTAATAACAATATCATTCCTTTTTATATGCTTGCCCATTTATCCTATAAGCTCTAGCCTTTTAATATAAGCGTTTTTTCTATCCTAAAACGCACGTATAATATTAAAATTAAAGCTTTAATACAACGGTTTATAACCTATATCGCAAAGGAGAATTTCTTTATTACCTTTCGTAACGCATTTTTTATTACTTTTACAAAAAATAATATTTAATTTAGCTTTAAAAGCACTAGTTTAATCCCATTAAACCCAAATCATATTATTTCATAACTTAATATAGCGCTAATAGTTTAAACTCCCTTATTAAAGGTTAATTTACCTAATATATCTTAAATTTTAAAGATGTTAATTAACCTTAAAAATATGATTAAGTAATTTATTTACATTAAAAATAGAATTATTAACCATTATACTAACTTCCCAATATTAATTATAAAAGCCTTAGGCAAAATCTTAAAATTTAATTATAAAATAATATATGAGATAACACTTCTTAAAGATTAAATCACTAAGTTAAAAGAAATAAATCACTTACTTAATAAGCGTTATAGGATAAAAAATAAACGCTTACATAAAGAAAGATCTTTTACTTATAAGGAAGGTTAAGTTTTATAAGAGTAAAGAGAAAATATTAAAACTATAAATATAATTGAAAATAAAGAAAGTAGTTATCGCAAAAAAGCAAAGGAAACTACAAAGCGTTATAAAGTATACGGCAAAACAAAACATAATGCAAAAACCTACTAAGAGGTTATAAAGATATTTAATAAAGAGGATTAATTTAATTTGCAATTAATTTTAATGCGTTATAATTATATTCTACTTAATTAAAATTATAAGGTTATAAAAAGTATTCCATTCAATTAAATATTCCAATTAATTGTGAAATACGTTAAGCTAATATATAATAAAAGTAATTAAGTAAAACGCGTTACCTTTAATAAGTTAAATAAAAAACCGTTTTTATTAATTTATAATAATAATAATTCGAATAGTAATTAAAAAAGTATATATAATATAAAAACACGATATTATAGCTTTTTTACTTTAATTAAATATTATAAAGGCTTTTAATATAATTAATTAAAAACGCTTAATATATACATTTTTTAAATAAACTTTTTACTTTAAATAATATATTAAATACGTAGCTTTTTTTTTAAATCGGTTAGTAATTTTTAACTTTAACGGGAAAATTATAACTAAGAAAAAGCTTTAAGTAAACATATTTTAAGGATTATTTTTTCTTTTATTTTATTTATTTTATATATAATAATATTATATTAAAAGCTTAAATAAAACAGCTTAATAATAATAAGCTTTATAAATAACTAATATTACCTTATTAACGGCGAACCGAGATTTTAAACTTAATTATTAAAGGTTAAAGTAAATATATAAAAAGTATAAGTAATAAGCTCGGAAATATAATATAAAATTTATAATTAAAAAGAATAAATTAATATATTTTATTAAGGTATATTAACTTATTATATATAATATTAAGCTAAGAAATATTAAAGTTAAACTAAAGGAATTTACTAAGTTTTTAAAAGTATATATAAATAAAAAGCTTCGTTAAATACATTATTTTTAAGTAATTTTTATAAAGATAAAAAAGTAAAAGTTCGCTTTAATTAAACTTATAATATTAATATAAGGTTATAATGCTTTAAAAGCTAAGGAAATATATATTAAAGTAATTCGAAACGCTTTAACGTATAAAGCTTTAATATAACATATGTTAAGCGTAGTTATTAAAGCTAAAAGTATCGTTGTAAAGTTAAAAATAACTTAATTAACTTATTTAAAAATCGTTAATAAATTATATAAAGCTATACTCACGGCTTAAATAAAAAGTAAAATAAATTATTCGTTAATTTATATATATTTAAATTATAAGGTTTTAAAATTTAAAAACTAACTTCGTTTAAAAGAAATAAATATAATTATAAATAACGTTAAATAATAAATTAAACGATAAATATTATAAACGTAATTATAAGTAAAAGCTTAAAAGAGTTACTTATAATAATACCACACGTAAATATAAATTAAAAATAAATATTATAAGTACTTAATTATAAGCGAACGATTAAATCGAAGTAAAGTTTTTAAGCGATAACGCACTTATATAAAACTAAACTAAGTAATAAAATATATTTAATATAAAACGAAGCTATTAAACGTTAACCGTACGAACATTATTAAAAGGAGTAAAAATATATAATTAATATTACGAATTTTAAAAGTATAAGGCATTAACATTACTTTAAATTTACATTAAAAAGATTAAATTTAAAGCTTTTTTATAAAATAAAAAAGTGCTAAACGTTTGTACGTTAAAATATACATACGGCGAAATAAAAATAATATATTATGCGATAATAAAATATTAACTTTACTATAAAAAACGTATACGACTTAAAAAAGCCTTTAAATTAAATATAATTAAAACGTTTAAAAACTATAATAAAGTATTAAAAAACTTAAATAAAGCGAAAATAATAATATAATAATTTTTTAAACTTAAACTTTTCTTAATATATAAAATAACTTTAAAGTTAACTCTTTAAAAAATAAATTTAATAAAAACGAAAAGAAAAGTTAAAAAAAGTAATGTAATAATAAGTAAACGAGAAAGGTTTAAAAAATAAGCTATATTTATAAGGTCCTTAAGAAAAGTAATAATAAAGTAAAAGGAAAATTAAAGGCTTACGCCCTTAAAAATGGTTTAATTTTTTTTATTAAAATAATAAAATTTTAATTTAAAAGGTTACGTATAAAGCCGAAAAGCAAAGCAATAATAACAATATAAAAACGTGTAAGTTTTCTTCGTATAACGGTTTATTACACGATAATTTACTAATAAAAGCACCGCGTATTTCGCGTTTTTACTTTATAAAGAATTAACGGTAAATAATAAAACGAAGTATAATAAATAATAATAATAATAATAATAAATAAGGATAAGTTAATAATAATAATTATAAAAATAATAAGAATAATAAGTATAAAAATAAAAAAGATAATAATAGTTATAATAATAATAAAATAATAGTTTAAAAATTTATAACTTTACGAAATCTTAATATTTTTAATGTAATTTTAAATATAATTTAATTAAGTTAAACTTAATTATATGAAAATTATAAAGAATGTACTTAAGGTTTTTTTTATAAAGAAATAAAAAAGTAAAAACCGAAAATATGTTTTTTCTTAATAATATAATAAATACATTTATATAAAATTAAGAAAAAATATTATTAATTAATATTTAACATAAAATATTTAACGTATTTCACAATTAAGTCGAACACTTAATTAAGTCGAACACTTAAAAAAATTATCTTATAAAAATATTTTAACTTTTAATAACTTAACGAAATCTTAAGCGATTTAAATGTAATTAAAAAGATAAGTTAATTAATTTATAATGTAATTTAATAAAATATTTATAAAAATCCGAGGATTTTCCGAAGGAGTTATAAAAGGTTAAATATAAAGTGAGGTAAAAGTTCTTTTTTCCCGTGCATCTTAATGAAAATAAAGGCTATAAATCTATATTTTTAAAGATAAATAGCTTAAATTATATAGTAATTAATAGTATTTTTTTCAAACTTTATATAAATTTATTCCGTTGTATAATAAAGGAAATGTTAAAAGTGAATACTTTTTAATATCCACTTTTTAATTCCTCTACGGGGAAACCTCGGGTATTTTTTTCCATTTTTCTACGGTTTAATTATAATCTATTTAATTAGTATTTATATTTGCATTAAATTATATTAAGTTTTCGTAAAGTTATTAATTTTTAAAATATTCGAATTTTAGTGTGTTTTAAAGTGTTCGGCTTAATTAAGTGTTCGACTTAATTATGAAATACGTTATATTAAAAATTATAAATTTATAGCTTTTACATTCATTAAAATACACGAAAAAAAGGAATTTTTCTTTACTTTTTCTTTAACCTTTAATAACTTTATCGGAAAAGGTTCGGCTTTTTTATAAATTTTTATTAAATTATATTAGTTATAACTATTATAATTAATAATTATGTTTTCTTAATTATATTTAAATTAATTAAAATTTCGTAATGTTATAAATTTTTAAAATATTAAAATTTATGAAATTTTAAAAGTAACGGGTTTATTAAAATAACGAGTTAATTATAAATTACGTTATAATTAACTTATTTTATAATTAATTTAATTTACCTTAAAAATTAAAAGTTTAACATTTTAAAAATTAATAACTTTATAAAATTTTAATAAGTTTAAATAAAATTAAATATATATATTAATTAATTTAATATATAATTTAATAAAATAAAATAAAAATACTTAAAAATTCTTAAGTTAAGTTATTAAAAGTTAAATATAAAAGCAAAAAAACTTTAATTTTTTTCGTATATTTTAATAAAAATAAAAGCTATAAATTTATAATTTTCAATATTTATAATTAAGTTAAATTAGTTATAATTATATTTATTAATAATATTTTTTCGAATTTTATATAAATTTATTTCGTTAATTATATAATAAAGGAAATATTAAAAGTAAATATTTTTTAATATTTACTTTTTAATTTTTTATAAGAAAACTTTAATATAATTTAATTAAGTTAAAATAAGTAAAAGCTTTATAATTTTTAACTTAATTAAATTATATTAAAGTTTCGTAAAGTTATAAATTTTTAAAATATTAAATTTTACATAACGTTAATTATATTTTTAATATTATTAAATTCGAAAATATTATATTTACGTTAAGTAAAAACTTTTTATATAAGTATATAATTAATTAAAAGTATTAATTATATTAACGCGTTAATATATATTTAATAAAATATTTTAAATTATAACGTATTTTATAATTAACTCGTTTTTTTAATTAATTCGTTTATTCGAAAATATATTAAAATTCGAGTTTTTTAAAAATTAATAACTTTACGAAAACTTAATAATTATAATTTAATGTAATTTTAAATAATGCTTAATTAAGTTATAATTAAACTATAAAAAAATAAAAAAATACCCGAGGTTTTTTTATAAAGAAATAAAAAAGTAAAAACTTTTTAATTTTTTTATAAAAAAACTTCGAGTATTTTTTTCATTTTTATACGGTTTAATTATAACTTAATTAATTAATATATAAAATTAACGTATTTTATAATTAAGTTAAACACTTAATTAAGTTAAATACTTTTTAACTTTTTTAATATTTATTTTATTTACTTATATATTTATTTATAATTATAATATGTTTAAATTATTTAAAGATATTAAATTAACCTTACCATTTAAGCTTTAAAATAAAACTAATAACTTAGCTTAAAACGCGTTGTTAAAATTTATAATATTCCTTTATTTACCTTATATAATAAAATAAACGGCGTATTATTTAAACGCGATATTATTTATTTTTATTTAAAGTTAACTTTAATAAAAAAAGAGGTGATTGTTTAATATATTCTTAACTTAAATGCGTGAGCATTTTCTCCTTAGGTTTAAAACGTTGAAAAAATAGCGAATATATTACTATGTAAACGCGATGTAAAACGCGTTGAAAAGAATTAAGTTTTTAACTTTATTAAACGATAATTAAAGCTTAAAACGCGTTTTAATTAAAGAATTAATTATTAAAAAGTTTTATTTAAAGATTTAAATGCGTATTAAAAGTAATTTAACCTTATTTAAAATATAATTACGAAGTATAATATATAAAAGGAAAATATTTATAACTTTAATAAAATCGGGTTTATAATAGGTATAATTATATTAATAAAAATGATTGTTATAAGCTTTAAAAAGAAATTAAGGCTTAAGTAAAGTTAATAAGGTAATTAAAAATGGTTTATAATTATATAAGCCGTTAATTTTTAAGGTTAAGCTATTTCTTTATAAATTATTATAACGGGGAAAAACCATTTCGTATTTTAATATCGTAATAGCGAATTTTTATTTAATTAAGTTATTTTAATCTTAAATAATAAATAAATAATAAATGAAATTATTATGAAATAATTAAAATATTTTAATAAGTATATTAAAACTTAAATAAAAGGTTTAAAACGATTATTTATTTTAAATAGTTATAAGAGTTATTATTCTTTAAATTTTAATTAATTTTATCGCGATAACGACATTATTTCTTTTTATATGCTTTTTCATTTGTTTTATAAGCTTTAACCTTTTAATATAAGCGTTTTTTTCGTTTTAAAACGCGTATATAATATTAAAATTAAAGCTTTAATGTAACGGTTTATAATATATATTATAAAGGAAAATTTCTTTATCGCTTTTCGTAACGCGTTTTTTATTACTTTTATAAAAAATAATATTCGATTTAAATTTAAAGGTATTAATTTAGTTTTATTAAACTTAAATTATATTATTTCATAGCTTAATGCGACGTTAATAATTCGAACTTTCTCGTTAAAAAATAATTTACTTAATATATTTTAAATTTTAAAAACGTTAATTAACCTTAAAAATATAATTAAGTAATTTATTTATATTAAAAATAAAATCATTAATTATTAAATTAACTCCTTAATATTAATTATAAAAGCTTTAAGTAAAATGTTAAAGGCTATTTATAAGTTAACACATTAAATAACGATTTTAACGAATTAAATATTTAAATTAAAAAAATAAATTACTTATTTAATAAACGTTGTAAAATAAAAAATAAACGCTTATATAAAGGAAAATTATTTATTTATAAAGAAGGTTAAGTTTTACGAAAGTAAAAAGAAAATATTAAAGCTACGAATATAATTAAAAGTAAAGAAAATAATTGTTATAAAAAAGTAAAAAAAAGTATAAAGCGTTATAAAGTATACGATAAAATAAAATATAATGTAAAAACTTATAAAAAAGTTATAAAAATATTTAATAAAAAGAATTAATTTAATTTGCAATTAATATTAATGCGTTATAATTATATTTTATTTAATTAAAGTTACGAGGTTATAAAAAGTATTCGACTTAATTAAATATTTAATTTAATTATAAAATACGTTACATTAAATTATATTAAGCTTTCGTAAAGTTATTAATTTTTAAAAAACTCGAATTTTAATATATTTTCGAATAAATAAGTTAATTAAAAAACGAGTTAATTATAAAATACGTTAATTAATAATTTTATTTTAAAATAATATATTTAAAAATTTAATATATATTTTACTTTAATATTTTTATATTACGTATAATTATTTTTATTTTTATATTAAAGTAATGTTAAAAGTTTAACATTATATTAATTTTAATATACGATTTAAAAAACATGTTTAAGTAACTATGTTTTGGTAAAAGCATATCGAGATTTAAAAATAATCTTTAAGATTATATTTAACTGCTATTTAAGCGCGTTAATAACGGCGACGGGAATGAAAATATTAAGAGCAACATTAAATTACTTAGCCTTTTATTAAACACATTAAGTGGCTCGGTAATTAATTTATTTAGGGTATTAATTTAAGGTATTTTTAATTAGTGGATTTTAACTAATTTAATGATAGAAACAATTGATTTAATTAATTTAATTAATCTTATTGATTTAATACTACTGTTTTTATTATTATTTTTATTTTAATAGTTTCTTTACTTTTAATTTAAATAAATATTTCATAGTATAAATTAACCTTTATTCCGTTAATTAGGATTAGGTTTTATATTTAACACACTCCCTTAAATAAAGCCATTCGACAAATCTAATAATAGTTCCTTATAATGTTCCTAGCTCTTATTCTTTTTATATTTCCTCGATTACCTTATTAATTTTTATCCCCTTTCTTATTTATAATTATATAAATACATTAATTAAACCTAATTATTCCTTAAAACGAATAAATAAATTATTAAATAAGGTTTTAATTAATTTATTAACAATTATATTGTTTAACTTAGTATATTTAACTTTAATTATTCCTTTAATTACTTTTTATCGCAGCTAATAATTGTATATATTCATATGTTTAAGCTTTGTTTAAAGCTTCTTAATATTTTTCTTAACGAGTTGTATTGTTTGCTTATTGTTATAATTAATTATGATTATTTCGTTATTTAGTGTGATTTTTAATTTTTTAATTAGCTTAGTTTAAAATATTGCTTCTTTTACTACTTATATAAGGGCTAGCAATTTAGCTTTTATTGTTAACGTAGTAACTATATCTTATTTATTAGCTCTTTAACTTATTACTCTTTTAAATAGCTTTATTACATATGCTTGTGAACTTTTTCGATTAAGGGTATTATTAGCAAATAAGGCATTATTAGTTATTTCGAAAATATCTCTGCTTTTTAATTAAAGTGTTAAGTATTTAGTTTATTATAAGTAAAGAATAACTTAATTAATAGCAACATAATGCTTAAGGCTTAGGTTATTGTTAAATTATAATAATTAAAAATATGCAAATATAATGTTTGGTTTTGTAATCATTGCTGCGTATAGGATTAATCCGATTTTCTTTTAATATTTTTAAATTAATTAGTTAAATGTTATTTCATTAAATAGTAATAGCTTTTCTTTTATTATTAGATTTTAATAGTTCCTAATATTTTCCTTAATTGTTAAATTAAATATTTTCTTTAAATAAGTTAATTAACTTAACTAAATAAGTTTTTTGTTGCGGTTTTTAATTATTTTAATCCCTAAGAACCATTAGAGCTCGCCACTTCCTAAGAGTTAGTACTAGCTTTAAAGTTACTATACTAACTTTATGGTTATATTTTCTTATATTTTCTTATATATAATAATAATATTATTAACGTAAAAGAAGATTAATATACTATTTTAATTAAATACACATGGTTTATAGGATATTAAACTAAAACCTAACTTTTTTAATGATTTGATTAATTTTCTTTACCATAATAAGGGTAATTCCTTAAGTTTATAAAGTGCTTTTAAAATCTTTAAAATTATCCCTAACTTCTCATAGCTTAGTAGTATTTTCATATACACATTATAATCCATTTTAACGTTAACGAAGGCATTAACTACATTATATTGGATAAGTTTTAAATTAAATTTAACTATTATTACTATAAATATTTAAAATAACTTTTCTATTAGTATTAACGCATATATTTCCTTACTACTCATTTATTACTAATCGCTTTACACCATTAATTATGCTTTACACTTAATAAAGTAATTATACTTATTAGTTTTATAGGTATATACTTATATATAACTTAGGATTTACTTTTTTTAATAATTTGCATTTTTCTTTAGGACTTTTGTTTAAATGCTCATTTCTTTATGGCTTTATAAGTGTAGTTTTTCTGCTTCTTTAAAGTGCTCTTTTATTTAATATTTTCTAACATTTCTGTAAGATTTTGGAAGCTTTAATAAATCTCATTTATAAATAAATCTAGGTTTTTTTAGTAGTTTTAAGAACTTAGTTTAATTTACTTCTTTATTATATAGATTTCCTATATAAGCACCTTTTCGGCTAAAGTTAAATGCTAACTCTTAAGTTTTTACTTATATAACTATTATATAAGGTATAGGTTTTATTTTTTATGTTGTAATAAATGAGATTATTATAAAGAACAAAGCGGTAGGAAATAAAGATACCGGCGTTAATAATAACTTAAACCGTGCCTTAGTATATTAAAGGTAATTAATTTTTATATCTAATTAATAATAAGTAAAGGTTCTTTTTAACGGGGCTTTTTTAACACTTAATTCTTTAATAATTACATTTAATTTTATCTCGTTTATTTCTTTATCTTAGTTAAATTAACGTTGGCCCATCTTTTCTTAAAAACTTTAACTATATTTAACATTCTTAGTAAGGTTTAATAACAACTATATAAAAGTTTTATATTTTTAAGTGCTTACCTTAAGTAACTTATCCTTTAAATTATTAATTAATCTTATAAAAGTTTCGTTTTCATTAAATGTAATATTTTTTAGTTATACCACCTTATTTATTAAGGAATTTTAAACTTTATAAATATTAATTAAGTTATATTTAATTAGGTATTTAATCTATACTTTTAAATTTAAACGTTATAATCTTTTAACTTTATTTATAAACTTTAAAATCATTGTATAAGCTTTATAGCTATATACCTTTAAATGAGCTTATTATAGCTTATTTTTTTTGACTAATATATTAAAATGTTAATTAACATACGTGTAAAATTAATTATATAGGGATTTTTAATTGTATGTATATTTTAACATTCGATTATATAAATATACCACTACTTAATATATTTCCTTTTATAGGAAATATAATAACTTAGAATTAACTTTTATTACATAAGCCTTATCCTTAATCACACCCTTTAAGCGTTTAGTAGCGTCGTTTTAAACTTAAAAGTATAGTGTTAAAGGCTTAATTTTTATGCTAAGGCTTTTTAAGTACTTTTTTACTCTTATTTATTTATTTATGATTTCGTTATTACATTTTAAAACTTTTAGCTTAATGCTATATTAGGTTTTAAATATATTAATTAAAGACTTAAGTAATTTAATAATGGTAAACGTTTTGCAATTATAGAAGTAAAAATTAAAGATATATTTAGTAAAGCGGTTAATAATTAATATTAAATTTATGTATCCTTTAATGTTTTCTTAAATAAAATGAAAATCGATTATTAATTAAGCACTTAGCTTATCATTTAACTTCTTTTTTTATTTTCTAATTTACTTTTTAACTTTAGCAATTTTATAAGTATTATATTCCACCATAATTAAGCCTTTAATCTTTACTTTTATAAAGCTATTAATTAAATGCTTTAGGGTTTATAAGCTAAGATAACTTATTTAAAGGTGTTAATATATTACATCGCTTAATTTCGTTGGTTTTTTAGTGTATAAATTAAATTTATTACATTAAGTAAAGAAAAATACCATTATTATTTTAAATAAAATATATTTTAAAACAAATTAATTAAACTTTTTGATTAACTTATATATGATTAAGCCATTTAATCTTTATAAATGCGTTTTGTTAAAGCGATTGTTTTATTAGTATCCTTGTTTTTTAAGGAAATAAAGGGATATTAAATTGTAAGCAAAGTTTTTATAATATGCGACATTTTGTAATCGTAATATCTTAAGAAATAAGTCCTTATTAATTAAGATATTAACGTTATTATATTTTAATATGAGAATATATTAATTTTTTATAAAGATAAAATTTCCTTTTTTTACTCGTTTAAAATTAAGAAACCTTAATAATTAATTAAAGATGTGGATAATTATTTTTAAATCAAAAATAACGGAATTTTTCAAAGAATATTAATTAATTAAGAAAATTCCTTAAGGTATGCTTACTAAGAATGAAGCTCTTAATAATAAACATTATTTAACTTTTATACTTAATTAATTATTAGCTTTTTTTCATTAGTTTTTAATTTTTTTAATCTTATTAATTAGGTTAAGGTTATTAATTAAATTATTATTTACTATACGCTTAATTCTTAGATTTTCTTTAAACTATTTTAATTTTTTATTAGGGAAAATATAATAACACTTAATGAGTTTATAGCTACTATAATAAGCCAAATAATTAATAAGGTTATTATTATTAAAATTAACTTTTTTTTTTTTAAATAAAACATTACCTTTTTTATTTTTAAATCTTTTATATAATGCCTTTGTCGTTGCTAACTAATTAACATTATTATATCCTTTATTAATGTATATTAATTTAAATAAGCTTTAAGTTATTTTAGCTTTAAGTTTATTATTTTATGGCTTATTTCATTCTCTTAATAAATTTACCATTTCTTTATATAATAAGGTATTATTAATAATTTAAGGCTTATTAATAAATTAGAAGTTATTTACTTAATTTAAAAAACTAAGGTTAATCGCTTTAACCAAATCATTAAATTAGTTTTTGTTATTTTTAATAACTATTAAGTTTTTGCTTTAGCTTATAGCTATAGTTATCTTTTATTTTTAAATTTAAACATTTTAATCTTTAAGATATTTAATAAGTGGCTTAGTAGTATTTTTATATTAATTTTTAATCTTATTATAAATTTAATTCTCACTTAAACTAAGCTAATTATATAAGTTTTTATACCAAACATTAAGTTTTTATTTTGAATTATAAGATAATTATATGAAAACTTAAGCAATTTTTTAAAGGATTTATAACTTTATTTTTTTAATGAAATTTATTTAATTTTTATATTATTTTATTTATTCCTTATAAAGAAAAAGATTAAATAAATATATAGCTTTACCTTTAATAATTATTTCTATAGTATTCCTTAGTTTTATTTTTACTTTAACTTTATCTCTTTATATAATAACGCTTAAGTTATTTACTAATTAACTTTATAATGTTATTAAGTTTTAACGCTTTAAATAAAAGTTAATTTAAAATATGTTTAATTTTTTTAGTTATATATTAAGTTAATTATCGTTAAGGTTAACATTTTTTAAATTAATATAATTCTATAATTTCAAAGTAATTAATTTAACTTTAAACTTAATTTTAAAAGATTTCTAATTTTTCGAACTATTTAATTTTACTAAATGTTAATTAGTATTAAATATTATATTTAAAGTATTTAATAAATTAATATAATGCACTTATATAACTTACGGTTTTAAATAACTTCGAATCGTAAAGCTAATAAATTAATAAAGTTAAAGGTTTATTAATAAAACTTTTAATTATTAAACACATTAAGTAACTTAATAATTAATTTATTTAAAGTATTAATTTAAAATATTTTTAATTAATAAATTTTAACTAATTTAATAATGAAAATAATTAATTTAATTAATTTAATTAATTTTATTAATCTAATACTATTGTTCTTATTATTGTTCTTATTCCAGTGGCTTTTCTACCTTTAACTTAAATAAATGTCTCATAGTACGGATTAACCCTTATTCCGTTGATTAGGATTAGGTCCTGTATCTAACACCTCCAAAAAGAACTACGTAGCTTCCGAAACAGGCTCCACACAAAGCGCCTGTCTGTGGATGCGCATTGGTTAGACGGATGTCTGTTGGTTCTAGTCGATCACGATAAGGCACGGCAGTGTGGAATCGTGCAGGGAACCGCCCTGCCGCCCACCTTCCACAACGGAATGAATATCCTCTTAAGGCACTGATCTTCTCAAGATCCTTCATCAACAAGACATCGTCCTTTGCCTTGCAATATGTGCCGCTTCTGCAATAAGTCCCGTCTCAATTCTAGGCCGGTAAACAGCACTCTCAAGAACATCAGGCTGAGCTACTAATCAACCTGAAGCACGTGCGTCTTCTGCGCTTAGCATGCCCATTAATTTTTGCCTCAAACTAAACCTAACCAAATTCCATGATCCAGCTAAGGCAGCTTCTCCCACATTCAGTTTTCAGCATGCAGCTTTCAACTGATGTTAGATAAGGAAATACTGCATAATGCACGCAAAGAAGCGCAAATCACTTCTGCATGTAAGATGCCGCATTCCTTTTATCAACTAGGTACCTAGCAAACTTTCCGTGCTGGCACATGGCGACGTGGGACCACGTCTAACCTACATCAGTGTTAGTCACATAAGGTACGGCTAATCAACTGATTCTATATCATCATTCTGTCTTTAGATATGCATATTTGGTGAAGCTGCTGCAGATCTTAGGCATCAATTGTGTTGAGATTTGCCGGCGCGTTGCTTACGTGACACATTAGGTAGCCGCAAGGGTGTTAGACTTCCCGTTTGTATGTATGTATTAGGCATCAATTCCGGTCCAAGTTATCAAAAGGAAGAGATAGCAGGTCCATGCCTTGAGTCGGACTGCTCCGACTACCGTAGCCAAGGACCTTCCCTGTCAATTTACTTCTGGTCTAGCCAACCGTCACTTAGATATATATCTGTCTGTGTCCTTCCCAATCCAATCCAATCCATTCCATTCCAAACTATCTCCTCGCGCTTATTTTTCATTAGATAACTCGAAATCAGGGTCCTGCCCAACGTCCCTTCTTCTCTATATCCTATCCCATCTACTTTTGCAACACTTATTTGCTTCCACGTCAAGTAATGGCAGAGCCAGTCCCAACATTCACATATCCCATTCTGGCGGCGACAACACCCTTTTCTCACTAAATACTATCCCGATAACCACCGCTGTCATCATGAATGATTGTTTGCTTATATACAATACCAACACGCACTAAGATAGGAGTGCTAAGCACCCAGAGACCTTTCCTAGTTACTGATTTGAACTTTACTAAAAGCTCTTTTTTTGGTACATGACATGGGCAATACTCAGGGGTGAATAGTAAGCAGAACCGAATCCTTCCATTCCCCTTCGTATACCCTTCGCTAATCTGACTATATTACATAGGTTGAGAGCGTCCAGGGTGCTCCAATATTCTTCATACGTATGTACCACATAATGCTTTTCATTATTGTTCATTCACTAAGTTGTTGTCACGAATGATTGGGAGGAGCTCATTGTCCCGCAGGGAGTTACAAGACTGTACATACAAGAAGCCTCTTTTTCTACCTTATCTCAGGTGTCCCTAAGCGGGCGAAACCTTTGATACTTGTTCGCTGCAGCTTCATGGTCCCCTTGCACACCTTGCAGAAACATACCCGTCATTGGCAACCAAGCCATCTTTAATCATCCGCAGAAACTTTCTTTTCAGCTAGCTGCTTTCCTAACAGAATTGCGTGAGCAGGTCACCGGGTTACTTTTTTTTTTTTCAAATTTCCTGCCCTGGATCGGTTACGTATGCCCATCGTTTTGAGCGATAGCTGTTGGGTATGGACGTGAACGTAAGTTCATAACTAAGGGAAATATATAACATAGTTAACATATATAGATAGTCGCATATGGAGATGTCTGTCTGATCTCGCGGACTCCATATTCAAAGCTGGTACATGCTCTACACAGTCATACACGTTCTTGCCCCAACTCGTTGGCCGTACTCTTCAACTTGCGACGCACTTTTTCTTCTATCAGACTCCTCACATTCTTCCTATCTTGGCTTTTCTCCATTGTGAAGTTTACACCAGATCATCGGCGGTTGTTTAAGGGTAGTGCATATTAGTTTATCAATGCTTGAGGGGGCAGCGATAAACTGCGGCGCATCTCCTGGACATAGGAAGTAGTTGCGAAGAGCAACATTCGGGTAAGTACTTGTTTTTTGGTTCCTTACTCCTGTGAACATCATGATCTAATCTTATTTCGTTAGGCCGAAGGTAATTGGTGGAGTTTGATTGACGAGTAGTGTCGCTAGTTGAATCATTGTCGATCTCATCTTCTCTTGATGATTCAGAGTGCCGACACCGACACCATCCCCGCCACCGTCGAGCAGCGCAAAGCCGGGTATCATCTCCTCGAACCGGGACACCTAGTTTCCCGACCACATGATTAGCGATAAGACATGACCTGCTGAGCTCGACCCATCGTTTCTAAAGATGCCTAAGGGGAAGTTTACAATTTCTTCACCAAGCATCGAACCGACCGTCAAGCACTAGCCTCAAGACTCATTGCCATCTATGCATAGAACTTCGCATGTTTCGTCTATTGGCACATCAAGCCCCAGAACCAATTCGACTCCCAAGACTCCATCCGGCCGTTCAAATCCAGAGGTTTGAACAGCCCTCAGCCATCACCTGCACCTCCGAGAGGTAGGGAAGACGTGAATAGCAAGAACACAGCCAAGTACACCAGAGTTCAAATGGCCGCTGAGCGCCTAGGTTCTTGGTCGAAGGGTACAGAAGATGCACTCGATGAGGTGGAAGACGCAATCATTGTCCTCGGGGCAGATGAAGACATTTCAGCCTTGGAGAATAAAGTCACTAATCTGAAGACACGTGGTGTCACCGACTTCCTTTGGCAGAATGAATTCCTTGATGCCCGCGAGGCCAAGCGGTTAGTTTCTTCTTCATATGCTACTAGATATCTGTTAATGATTATATAGGAATATATCACAGGCATATGCGGATCAATGGAACAGCCTTCCAGCTCACACGAAGTATCCAACCACCTCCTCTACACAGGACTATCCACACATATATATATATATCCTCAAAACTCAACTAGCTCTCTCGATAGAGCAATCTTTCTTATTTATTCTATTAGCTACGATTCGGGAAACTATCGCCAATGAGTGAAGCATGCTTTTTTTCTATGGCTGGCCCTCTACGGGTCGATGTGGACGTATGCAGCGGAAGGGTAGATGCCAGCACTGGTCACCACCCGGGCAGTTGTCGCGTAGGCGATTGAACCAGCTTGGCTCCCAAACGAGGTGGTCCGGGTTGACGCAGGCCTTGTCGTGGCAGAGGTGGGATGCCACCCAAGTTGCCTTGCCATTATTCGCCGGCAGCTTTGCGAGGTGACGACGTTTGATGCGCCGTACTACGTCCGGGAGTGGCGGCGGCTCGTATATCGGTACAAGTTTCCCATGATATGCGAGGCTAATATGGTGTGCCATGATCTTTTTGGGGAAGCTGTCCTTTACAAGTGCCGCGTGTTTCTTTTCAATGGCCGGCCGGTACTCGTCGCTCTTGCCGGACAGCTCTGGAGAGAAAGGTTGTCGCCGACAATCTAGAGCATGGTGGCGAATGGGATTCCTTACAGACTAGGCGGTGGATGTCGAAGGATTTTCTTGTACGAGAGAAGAGAAGCAAAGAGAAGAGAAAGGCAAAGAGAAGAGAAGCAAAGAGAAGAGAAAGGCAAAGAGAAGAGAAGCAAAGAGAAGAGAAGCAAAGAGAAGAGAAGCAAAGAGAAGAGAAGCAAAGAGAAGAGAAGCAAAGAGAAGATCTGACATGGATACTCTTAAATGTATGTCACAAGTAGCGTCCAGGCGCTTTCGTCCATCAGCCCAGCCAGTACTCAGTTACGACAACAGCTCATCGAACCCGACAAAAAGATGAAACTGGGGAGAATCATGAGTGTGGAAGCAGTGGAGCTGCCAGAGGTCTGATACAAGCACGTAGACATACCATATAGCTTTCCCTCATACATGGAACTCGGGCAATACATTAACATAGCGGAGGTGATCGAGAATGAAGTCTTCGCCTAGACGAAGAAACACCCCGTCAGTTGCAGCCCCTTGAGGGAGGAGAACGCCGATCAGGAAGAGGGCCGCCCTGCAGGACAACACTCCAAAGAAGTGGAAGGAGTCTCAGCGGCGGAGAACGATACATCCATACAAGTTTAACAGGAACGCCTAAAATCACTGTAGGGTCTTCTAAAGTCACTGTATCCTAAACCTAAAATAGATTAGTAGTGTGGATACCTGATTTAAGGTACAAGACTAGTAGTAAAATTTGTACCTTTCCTATAGGGCTATGAAGAAGGCTCCCAATTATAACCGTATCGTGTACCATACCGTCGCTTTTACCACCTTTTGTGGGCAATTGTCATGGTACAGGGATTAGGGTTACTAAGGCGGTGTGGGACGCGGTGGATAAGTGGGTCTATCCCACCATAAAAGTTATGCATACTTTGTACAATCAATTCATCGCGTAGTAATACACACAATACACATCCGCAAGCTTTCACCTTTTGTACAATAGTATTTCTTTATGATACGGCCCCTTTTGTGAACGATAAAATCAGCCTTGTCAAATCCTTGCAAAAAATTATCTTAGACCCTTCCGACGAGCTGCCCTCGAATGGCAAAGGCCCCTAAATGCCACGGTAGCCGCAGCACCGGCGTCGTAGCAGCAGCGATGTGCTTTTCGGGAGGGGCGACGGCAAGGTTAGGAATAGCCACATAGGAAAGGTACAGGATCTACTATAGGTCTTGTACCTTGAATTAGGTATCCACACTACTAGTCTGTATTATGTTTAAGATACAGTGACTTTAGCAGACCCTACAGTGATTTTAGGCGTTCCGAGTTTAAACAGATGCGGTGAGACCGAACCAACATAGGCCGACGGGATGGACAGGAAGGAAAGGGGTCCGAAGTCAAAAGTCCATAGTGACTAGGCCGGACCGTACACCCAAGCAACACCAACTCACAGGGCTCGGCTCTGGTACCTGCGGGACTGGCAACGCGGCCGAGCCCACAGCGCGGAGAAACAGGTCCTGCTCGGCCACTGCCAAGGCTAGAACAGCGTGGCTATAGCAGATGGATAGAAGAACAAGAACCCTGCCAAGATGCCTATATAAGTCAGGCTTCCCCCATAGCTCTCACAGACAGATACACATGCTAATACGTACAAGCTAATACATACAATCAACACGTCATATACCGTATCTTTCGGCATTGTCAACTCCAAACGCGAGCATCCGCATGTCGGAAACCTCGGAGCTGGTTGAGGTAATCCTAACACACGCATCCCGTACCCGTATGCCGTATGTGTCAATCCTATGGATAACTAATAAACAATCGAATCTCGCGCAGATCTATAGTGAGATGAGGTTGGTTACTGGGCGTTAGCATAGAATCAGAAGACACTTCACCGTATAAAAGGTACGGTGTTTTCTCGCACCGGTGGGTAGGCAGATAGATGCCTAAGCATGGAAGGCGTCAAGGCAAATGAAAAGACGCGTGATTGCGGCGTATGTGTACCTACATGTAGGTTTTGCGTATGAACATACGGTAGAAACTACTAGAATTTGTAATATAATGAAAACGAAAGGGGAGGGAATACGCAAGAAGATGCGTGCCTCGAGTCCATAGGGCTAAACCGAGCTTCACTAACTACCTGGTACCGGGTACCCTAAGAACGTTTCAATATTCAATCTTCTGCAGCTGTTTATTGTCCATACTTCTCTCGTTCATATGGTCAGCCCCGTTCCATATCTTCAAAGTATCGGCTAGTGCTTCGAGGCAGCACACTATCATTTATCCCTTCTACAAAGTCTATCATCGAAGTTAATAGGTGCTCACGCTCGATACCTTATCCACGAGATCAAATAATCTGATCGAACAACGAGTCTTTTGAATCAAGGTAACAATCTTTATACTTCAAACAATATTAGAAGCCCACAATGAATCAGATATCCACGGGGAGATTACGAAGATTGAAAAGGGAATATGAATAATACATTAGGTACCTAGTAGTCTGCATAGGTACCTAGGTACATACTCATTAATGCGATCCATGATTTGTGCAGCAACCAACATCCAACGTACTTTGCAGCCTTCACTCTTCGTAGGTGGCTGCTTAATTGTAAAATGAACCTAAAGAAAAGCAACTGTTGGCAGGTTATGGTCTCTAATTACATATAGGTAGAGCTTGTCCATTGAGGTTGCATGTTGTCTAAGCCATTTTCTACCTTGTTTCATGCGTTTCTTTGGCTTGTTTATATTATGTTCATATTTCTGTCTATGTTCGGAGGAACTAACTCGATACAACTCACTCAGACATAACCACTTGGGCTCCTCCTTGTCACCATCCAAAGAGCAGACTCGATTGTTCACATACTTGCATTGTAGGCATGTGGTATCTCATGCTGCAGCAATAAGGGGACTTCATAGGACGCGATTTCCAACGCTGTCAGGCAGGTGGACTGAGGGAAAAGGAAGGTGCGCACGTTTCCGGGGTTTTAGCGGAGAAGCAACCAGCCATTGAAGGCATACACCCCTAGAAGAGAGCCTTCCTAGCAACGGGGTAAAAGGTAAGTGTAATGGCTTTCAGACCCATACTTTATTCCCAATTCACCCTCTTCCCATCCCAATTTAATGTTCTCTATTCTAAGTTCTTTGTATTCCCAAGCCACAAATACACGACGATAACTCCAAACTCACACCCCTTCACCCCCGCCCACTCACAAGAATGAATAAATAAACAATCGCATTCAGTTGAGTAGGTTCGACCTAGAAAAATAATGTGCAGCTTGGGGCCAACGCAAAACGCCGAGGCCATTCTCAAAGATCTCCTCGACAAGCTGAACGGCACCGAGGACGATTTGAGACATTGGAACCAATTCAAAGCTCATTGTATTGTTGAAAAACAACGTCTTTCACCAGAATCTTTCAGCGACGCGAGCGAAACTCAAACAGAAAATCTCGAAGACGCCAAATATTACGCGTGGTTCGACTGGTTGGTTGAAGTAGCACCCGACAAACTCGATGACCTTATCAAAAAAGCTTATTACCATCGTCATCAACAAAGCAATCAGCAAGCGAAGCAGGCACTAGACCGCCTTGCTACGTATTTTGATGTCGATATATTCCGCCTTTATATGCTCTTCGGCCCAGATATTTGCACTGCAAAACGAAGCCTTGATAAAATTCTGAAGCACTGTCCAAGCAACCGCCGGAATCACGACAGCCTTGGCAAACTCGCGAAAAGTAAAGCCTCGCTCCGGCTCCTCGCTCTACGCCTAGAGGTGATTCGATTGGAGGAAGTCGCTAAAGGAAACAATCAAGACCAGGCAAGAAGCGACGAAGCTGCAATAGAAGGCCATAACAAGGAGGGCGACAAAACCATGGACTACGTCAATCCATCGCGTAAGAACTTATTCGAAACCCTTGCCCGATGGTATAATCATCCTCGCTCCAAGACGGACGATGCTGCGGATACGCAAGTGGATGCTCCTCATGCAAGAGCCTTTGCCGTAAAGGAGCAGACGATGCAAGCTGTCCCAAAGAACACTAATCTTGACTCTCCTGTACCTGTTAGCACTAACGAATCTCTCGCCAATAGCGGTGATAGAAAAGATGCAGCCCCAGAGACCCCCGAAGTTGGAAGACATTATAGTCCCTTGGAGTCAAATATTGATCAAGGCGAATATTCAGTCTTAAGGCCAGCATCTCCCAGCGATTTTAGCGCAGATGATGACGATTTGCCAGCTCCTTCCTCTCCTCACTTTGGTGCCAGCTCCGATCCTCCCTTTACACTGGGCCTCATCGAGCCCAATGACAACGACGATGCGGATGACACTTCTACCTTGAAACACAAACAGAAAAGGCCAGCACATGGCCTGACTCTAGCACCGCAGGCAAAACGACGGCGGTGTCCCAGCGTTGATAGACCTGAGACTACGAGAGTAGGCCAATACGAAGCCGGTGCTCAGAGAAACCGAGTCGAAAACCAGCGTTCTCCTTCAAAGGCATCGTCTGCTCCTATGTCATCGACATTGTTGGTGGAAAAACCCTGCAATTCCGTTCCCCCATCGATTCCGGCTCAGCTGAACCAGGATGACCAAGACCCATCTAGCAACCGTCGCAAAAGAGATCATGAAGATATCACCCCCAATGTGCGTGACGATCGGTGTCCTAATAGTGCTAGCGGTGTCGCCGACTGTGTTTCCGCAAAAACCGGGCCTAAAAGGTCGATGCTATCGTGCTTCGAAGAAGGTCTAAACGCGATCAAGAAGCTTATGCCGAGAACGTGGCTTAATGGTACGGCTGTCAATCTTCTAATCTCACGACTCGAGACGTCATCCATCGGTTGCGTCGACAGTCTACTTATCAAGGAACAGTCACCTAACCAAACGGCCAAAAGGACCATGTTAGTCAAGACGAAGGAGCACCTAAAATTAAAGCGCCAGTTATTAATGCCTATCGAGTATCAATATCATTGGGTGTTATTCCACTGGAATCGCGACAACCGTCGCTTAATTTACTACGATTCGTTAAGACGAAATCGGGGTTTATTTGACGTCTTGAAGCCTTTGGTACTAGACTTTCTTGTATGGCTATATGACGATGAGACTCTTAAGAGGGCTGACGGGATCACTGAAACAATTCAGGAGGTATTATACATCTGCAATTTCTTCTAACCTTTTTCCCATGAGTTATTCGCTAACTCATATCTTCCAAGTGTTTCCAACAAGACAATGACTACGATTGTGGTCTTCATACCATATATAACGCGGCCGAAATCACGTCACACGACAGCGTACACCGTGGGCATGCCTATTCTAGCGCCTCTCTCTCCTTCTATACATCGCCTCGGTTGGCTCCAATACAAATCAGACAACTCATGCGATACCAACTTCTCACGTCGCCTTCTGTTGCCCCTGTCAATTTAGTATCAACAATACTATTGCCGACATCTAGACGGAAGCTCGAAGAACGACGCCATCAAAAATTCGTACAAGTCGTCTGTGATCTGAAACATTATGCAGATTTTGATTGCGAACGCGCCAGAGGAAAGCTTTCGAAGCTCCGGATCGCTCAGCATAATCACATTGCGGCTGCAGAGGACCTACAACTTCTGCATGAGCATCATATCCAGCTTATCACCGACGTCACGGGACTAGAAAAAATATACCGGTATCTGCAGAAAGTTTCCAATTGGAATGAACAACAGCGTACGGCGCGGAGAATCGAGAGTTTTCGGAAGTTCTTGCAAGATGATCGTGAGAAATTCAACGGTGATAGTAAGACTCCTAGAAGATCGCGTAACACTCCCTCATTGGCGGATGTAGCCATAGATATCATGACGCACGCAGTGGATCAAGCGGATCGTGCACAAATGGGACAAACAGATGCGGCCAGAGGGAACAGCATGGCATCTCCGACAGTTGTTGATGAAGATGATTCTAACTACTTGCTTTCTCCGAATCCACCGCATCTCCCGGATTCGTTACGAGATGATGCAATAAGGCTTCTAAGGCCCATCTTATCATTACAGTCCTCCTCGGCCCGTAACTCATCTCTTGGGGCGAATAGCGACGATCGTCTATATGACTATTCCAGTAATTTCTTGACGAACGATTGGTCAGATTCTAACATGCCAAAGTTAAGAGCACATATCCGAGGGCTCTGGATAAGAATAAGAGTGAACATAATAGTTCTACACATGGCGGCGAAAAAGTTGGAAATGGCACGACGAAATCTCGAGACATTCCCATAGCTCGAATACTACAATGGGTTCCCATCCGAAGCCCAGAATGCCGTGCAACAATAGCGATATCCAAGAGTAAGAGTTTGTCGTGGAATACATCGCTCCTCAGTGTCCCAATGACAGCATTTAGCTTTCGGCATCATTGCTGAAGTCCTCTCCTAAATCTCCGCAATTAAAATATCCGATATGGTTAGGGAGAGGGGCAAAAGACAGGAATAAATGATCATGGAAGCTTCGAGAACATCGCGAGTGGCCTCTTAATTTAGCATTGGTTGGGCGGTCAGCATACTGAGGTAGCTAAGTACGTAGACTGTCGCTACTAGGCAATTCAATGATCTCTTTATCGTCGCATATGTTAGTAGTGATAGCCTTGATGATGTTACAGTGGAGATTTTTTTTTCACACTGGATCCTAGCAGGTGTCTTTATTATTGCCTGTGTCTCTGATATTAAGACTCTACCAATAGCGAATCGGACGCGGCTGTCTACGTCTTTAAATACGGGATTCATAACCCCGGAACTTTAATTGGAAATTGACCGAATTTCATTCATGTAAGCTTTCAATCCGACAATAAATTGTATGTTGAGAGGCTTTAACACGTCATCAACGTATTGCGGTTAATATGCTACTGATATGGCACTAATGTTACCTCTATTTAGGGGTAACTAACTGTTAATGCTTCCAGTCTTTTTTTTTTTTTTTGCTTCCTGCCACAACAACACTCGATCTAGCATATAGATAAAAAAGCTACCGTGTTTAGAAATTCCTTAAGGTTTTCTTGCGTGGCCGGAGAGTTAAGGTTATGCTTTGTTTGTGGGGTGGTGTTGGTTTTGTTACACTACCTAGATCCTAAAGCCATTGTGCCATACTGTCACGCAGTGGCACAGAATACCGTATTCGAATAGATTCGATTCAACTGATTGTGTTGATCAGGAGTGATTCTTCTCTGTGGCGGAGAATTTCAAAATAGCTCCCTTTTGGCGAGATTATCGTGATTATGATCTAACCCTTGTATCTGACATCTATATATGCTAGTGGCTTGCCTACGCATTTGCTCGGACCAATAGAAAAGCTGACAAAAGCTTCAAGTGCCTGCTTCAGAGCCGCCTTGTTACCCGTAGCTGTCTCTGATTTAGTATTACTAGGGGGTGGCCATCGCTTTGATTTAAACGTAAAGGGTCGGGGAAGATGGTAGGGTTGTGACTCAATGCGTGGACGTTCACCCCGAATAGGGTGCCCTTGGGGATGTAGTGACCGTATATAACCAAAGGCTCTTCATCAGTGGCTACGTGTTTTCGCCACAGATTTGCCGGTATAGGGGAAAACATACGGAGGGCTCCGTCAATGTATGCGCGGAGGTAGTCGCAACTTCTTACCTGCGTCCCGCTCTTAATGTATTTACCGCTCAGAAATATAATGCCAGAAACTGTGGGGGGCCTATCATTGATGTCATGTACAGGGGGGAACAACTAAGAGATACTACGCATGTAGCCCGCAGTATAGTAGCTGGGGGCGGTTAGAAAGGTGTCTCTATTAACGCCTGTCTCTCTTCAAATGAATGGGAGGAAACCTCTCTATATAAGGTACATGTATACCCCTGCTCGAGCCCCGCAGGGGCTTCGCCACTTCTCTCCAGCCCTATGTTCCACTCTGTCCTATTATCCCCTGATATATGCACCGAATATTGTTGGCTAGGTGCGAATAGCACACGGTGTCCCGGGACAGATAGAAAAGCGTGGACGTTATGAGCGTCGCCACCGTATCGCCACCCGCTACCAGAAACACCATAGCCTCCTTCTACAAGACACGGTCGGGCGTTTTGGCCGCTTCACTGGGAATCGCATGGGCGACAAAGGAGAAAGGAGATCAGGCTTGGCGTATGTGTCTAATGCGAGGCGAAGCTGCGCAATCTTCTCTAACAGGCGAATAAGCCTTTCCTGTGTTGCATAAAAGTTACAACCAAATGGCTTATTGATGTGGATCTTGTGCAAGAGAGGAAAGTGTTGTGAGATATTACCGATTTAGAAGCTGGCCGTCATAGCTCTCGCAACGAAGTGGTTCTCTTCGCTCGTTTGAGTTAAGAGATCATATCCTAGCGCGAGTTGCGCGATGATATCAATAGCGAGGTAGCCTATCTTTTGTGTCATGTTGACAGGTTGGTGCAATGATTCGAGGAGTTGCTCAAGATAGGTATCGACTTAGGGCAGTACGGATAGAGCAGGATCGAATAGCCGCGTTGATCACTCGGAAAAGGCTAAGACAACAATCCTCCGCTTGGCTCGATGTAGATCTTTATCCAGGATATTAAAAACGCTGTAAACTCCATTCCTAGTCAAAAGCTCATATGTAAAGGCATTGGTGATACGAGGTCGCCATTCTGATAAATACCTGAAAAGTAACAACTTGCCATCTAAAAGTCCATTGTAAGCTAGCAGTAACTTACATATTGAAAACCAGTCTGTTTGGTACTAGTCTAATCACTACAGGGGAAGACTGATCGATAGCATGGAGACTAAGCTCGGGGCATTGTGGGCTATTTAAACCAGATATTGAGCTGGGGCGGGAGCTCCAGGGGTTGGGATAATGGGTAATCCTGAGCTTATAGGCTGCAGGAATGCCTATACGCCCCAATCCTCTAGAAATATCGAACGATCGGTGGAAATCATGTCTAATAGAGAAGGCTAAAAGACTGTATATTGTTGTGGGGGTGAGCTATCAAAAGTGCGTACTAAGTGTGTTGTTCTATGTGTGTGTGTAACATCAGAATAAAAGAATGTATGGCAGCTAATCTGAACTGTGATCACATGACTACCTTAGAAATCACCGCCCCAGCTCAATATCACATCGACCTCCGGTCGGGTCAGCCAAAACAGCTGTCAGACAGGTAGGCTGCGCTGATGGTGGCGGCATCCAAGCCGGATGCATCATTGCGCAGGTCACTAAGAGGTTGGTCATGGGGATAGAAAGTAAGTCTATTGATCTTGTCTGCTAGATCCGAGACCTAGAAACTCTCCCACTGAGTCTGTGTAAAGCCACGGGCAGCCAGTGCTGTCCTCGTCGTCCTCCCAAATCACCCCTTCAATGTAACTAGTTTAAGTGAGATACACTTGTTCCGACATCTGCTCCTTAACAGATGACCCTCTCGTAACTCTGAGCTACCAGCGGTCGATCCTTAATGTGCGTCTTGCTGCGATCCGCAGTAGGCGTCGTCACTTGCCTCGTCGTCCTCATTTGCCTCGTCGTCCTCACTTGCCTCGTCGTCCTCACTTGCCTCCTCCTCGTCATCTTCATCGTTGTTACCTTCGCTCGAAGCAGTTCCGTGTTCCTTATTAAAGCTTTTTGGTTGGACGGTTGATAGTTCATTGCCGATAGCAGCCAATTTGACGCGGGTATCGGCAAGCTGTTTGCAGAGTTCCACCAACTCGGCGGCGCAATCCTTGCAATACGCCATCAACATTCTCTCCTCGTCTTTTTCAGCATCGAGCGTTGCCATGAAAGCATCTTCGTGATTGATTAGCGAACGGTCGGGGTTGGAAAGCTGGCGCCATTTAATAGGCTTGATGGCTAAGTTCTTCAGCTCTTGTAGCATGTTAAGCTCGAGAAAGACATCCTCGCGCTTATCAAGCACGTATTTTTCGGAAGCAACAACGACGTAGGTGAGTTCCTAAGGTTTGGTGTCAGCTAAGGAGAGCCTCTGGATAGGGGTTTCCTAAGGATGGCGGCCAGCCATGCCATAGCACATACATCTTGTTGCATTTTTAAGATTGATATTGTGGGGCTAGGTTAATTGGTTTTTAGATGTTTTAGGTTGGCAACGATCTATTTTGATGGGAGAATTAGGTCTTTTGGGCGCGGGCTTGAGTTATTTAAGTAATAAAACCCGAGGCGTAAGCCATTTAAGAGGTTGACCAAGACTCCCGCAGGCGATGTTAGTATGTTTCTAAGGGTTTTGAAAGGCCTAAGATGCGCGTCGGTCCTAGGGTGGGCATTATAGGATTGACCTTTCAGGCATGTTCTTTCCTATAGCTTGATAGGCGGGTGCTACATCATTGGTTTTTGTTTATGCTTGTCTAAGATGATTGATAAAGGACCGCATACCAGTAAATCATTAGTTGAATATAAGGTATATCAAAGGACCTTTATACACTTAGTTAGGTACTGTTGGATGAACAAGGTCCATCGTGAGGTGTCACGTGGAAAGGTTTGTACGGCTGTACGATAAGTGAGGGTATTCCTAAGTACGTTGTTAATTGATTAATGTATGGATTAGGATGTGTGTGTGTGTGTGAGACAAGGAGCCTTATAGCCGCATTGGTGCATTAACCTGTCAGATAGGTACAAGACTTAATCCTAATCAACGAAATAAGGGTTAATCCGTACTATAAGACATTTATTTAAGTTAAAGGTGGAGAAGCCACTGTAGGATTAATAACAACGAGAATAGAAAGATTAAATTAATAAAATGAATTAAATTAATTACATTAATTGTTTTTATTATAAAATTCGTTAAAATTTATTAATCGAAAATACCTTAAATTAATACCTTAAATAAATTAATTATTAAGCTATTTAATATGTATAATATAATTAATTAAAGTTATATTAAATATAAAACTTAATTTTAATTAACGAAATAAAGGTTAATTCGTATTATAAAATATTTATTTAAGTTAAAAGTAAAAAAATTATTATAAAATTAATAATAACGAAAATAATAATATTAAATTAATAAAATTAATAAAATTAATTAAATTAATTAAATTAATTATTTTTATTATTAAATTAATTAAAATTTACTAATTAAAAATACTTTAAATTAATACCTTAAATAAATTAATTATTAAATTATTTAATGTATTTAATAATTAAAAGTTTTATTATTAAATTTTTAACCTTATTAATTTATTAACTTTATAATTTAAAGCTATTTAAAACCGTAAGTTATATAAATATATTATATTAATTTATTAAATATTTTAATTATAATATTTAATACTAATTAATATTTAATAAAATTAAATAATTTAAAAGATTAAAAATTCTTGAAAATTAAATTTAAAGTTAAATTAATTACTTTAAAATTATAAAACTATATTAATTTAAAAAACGTTAACCTTAACGATAATTAACTTAATATATAATTAAAAAAACTAAATATACTTTAAATTAACTTTTATTTAAAGCGTTAAAACTTAATAATATTATAAAGTTAATTAATAAGCGATTTAAACGTTATTATATAAAAAAATAAAGTTAAAATAAATATAAAACTAAGAAATGTTATAAAGATAATTATTAAAGGTAAAACTATATATTTATTTAATTTTTTCTTTTATAAAGAATAGTTAAATAAAATAATATAAGAATTAAACAAACTTTATTAAAAATAATAAAGTTATAAATTCTTTAAAAAATTGCTTAAGTTTTTATATAATTATTTTATAATTTAAAATAAAAACTTAATGCTTAATATAAAAATTTATACGATTAGCTTAATTTAAGTAAGGATTAAATTTATAGTAAAATTAAAGATTAATATAAAAATATTACTAAGTTATTTATTAAATATTTTAAAAATTAAAATGCTTAAATTTAAAAATAAAAAATAATTATAACTATAAGTTAAAGTAAGGACTTAATAATTATTAAGAATAATAAAGATTAATTTAACGATTTAATTAAAGTAATTAACCTTAGTTTTTTAAATTAAGTAAATAACTTTTAATTTATTAATACGCTTTAAATTATTAATAATACCTTATTATACAAAGAAATAATAAACTTATTAAAAAATGAAATAAGCTATAAAATAATAAACTTAAAGCTAAGATAACTTAAGGCTTATTTAAACTAATATATATTAATAAAACATATAATAATATTAATTAATTAGTAATAATAAAAGCATTATATAAAAAACTTAAAAACAAAAAAATAATGTTTTATTTAAGAAAAAGAAAGTTAATTTTAATAATAATAACCTTATTAATTACTTAACTTATTACGACAATTATAAACTTATTAAGTATTATTATATTTTCCTTAATAAAAAATTAAAATGATTTAAAGAAAATTTAAAAACTAAGCATGTAATAAATAGCAATTTAACTAATAACCTTAATTTAATTAATGAGATTAAAAAAATTAAAAACCAATAAAAAAGAGTTAATAATTAACTAAGTATAAGAATTAAACAATGCTTATTATTAAGAATTTTATTTTTAATAAGCACACTTTAAAAAGCTTTTTTAATTAATTAATATTTCTTAAAAAACTCCGCTATTTTTAATTTAAAAATAATTATTTATATCTTTAATTAATTATTAAGGTTTTTTAACTTTAAATAAATAAAAAAGAAAAACTTCGTTTTTATAAAAGATTAACGTATTTTTATATTAAAATATAATAATATTAACATTTTAATTAATAAAAACTTATTTCCTAAAATATTGCAATTATAAAATGTCGCATATTATAAAAACTTTGCTTATAATTTAATATTCCTTTATTTCCTTAAAAAACAAAGATATTAATGAGATAATTACTTTAATAAAATGTATTTACAAAAGCTAAACGGCTTAATTATATATAAGTTAATTAAAAAGTTTGATTAATTTATTTTAAAATATATCTCACTTAAAATAATAATAATATTTTTCTTTACTTAACGTAATAAATTTAATTTATATATTAAAAAACTAGTGAAATTAAGCAATATAATACATTACCACTTTCGAATAAGTTATTTTAGCTTATAAACCTTAGAACATTTAATTAATAACTTTATAAAAGTAAAGATTAAAGGCTTAACCACGATAAAATGTAATGCTTATAAAATTACTAAAGCTAAAAAACAAATTAAAAAATAGAAAAGAAAGTTAAATAATAAGCTAAATGCTTAATTAACAATTAATTTTTATTTTATTTAAGAAAACATTAAAGGATATATAAATTTAATATTAATTATTAACCGCTTTATTAAATATATCTTTAATTTTTACCTTTATAATCGTAAAACATTTACCATTATTAAATTACTTAAATCTTTAATTAATATACTTAAAACCTAATATAACATTAAGTTAAAAGTTTTAAAATATAATAATAAAATTATAAATAAATAAGTAAAAGTAAAAAAATACTTAAAAAGCTTTAACATAAAGATTAAGCCTTTAACATTATATTTTTAAGCTTAAAATAACGTTGTTAAACGCTTAAAAGATATAATTAAAAATAAAGCTTATATAATAAAAATTAATTCTAAGTTATTACACTTTTTATAAAAGGAAATATATTAAGCAACGGTATATTTATATAATTAAAAGTTAAAATATATATATAATTAAAAGTTCCTATATAATTAATTTTACATATATGTTAATTAATATCTTAGCATATTAGTTAAAGAAAATAAGTTATAATAAGCTTACTTAAAAATATACGGTTATAAAGCTTATGTAATAACTTTAAAGTTTATAAATAAAGCTAAGAAATTACAACGTTTAAATTTAAAAACATAAATCGAATACTTAGTTAAATATAACTTAACTAATATTTATAAAGTTTAAAATCCTTTAATAAATAAGGTGGTATAATTAAAAAACGTTACGTTTAATAAGAACGAAACTTTTATAAGATTAATTAATAATTTAAAGGATAAATTACTTAAAATAAACACTTAAAAATATAAAACTTTTATATAATTATTATTAAACTTTATTAAAAATATTAAATATAATTAAAACCTTTAAGAAAAAATAAGCTAGCGTTAATTTAACTAAGATAATAAGCAAGATAAAGTTAAATATAATTATTGGAAAATTAAATATTAAGAAAGCTTTGTTAAAAAAAACCTTTACTTATTATTAATTAAATATAAGGATTAATTACCCTTAGTATATTAAGGCACGATTTAAGTTATTATTAACGTTAGCACTTTTATTTCTTACCGTTTTACTTTTTATAATAATTTTATTTACTACGGCATAAAAAGTAAAACTTATACCTTATATAATAGTTATATAAGTAAAAACTTAAGAATTAACATTTAACTTTAATTGAAAAGATACTTATATAAGAAACTTATATAACTAATAAAGAAATAAATTAAGCTAAATTTTTAAAACTATTAAAAAAGCTTAGATTTATTTATAAATAAGATTTACCAAAGCTTTTAAAATCTCATAAAAATGTTAAAAAATACCAAATAAAAGAACATTTTAAAAAAGTAGAAAAATTATATTTACAAAGTTATAAAGAAATAAATACTTAAATAAAAGTCTTAAAAAAACGTAAACTATTAAAGGAAGTAAATTCTAAGCTATATATAAATATATACTTATAAAACTAATAAGCATAATTACTTTATTAAGTGTAAAGCATAATTAATAATATAAAGCGATTAATAATAAATAAATAATAAGGAAATATATGCATTAACACTAGTAAAAAAGTTATTTTAAATACTTATAGTAATAATAATTAAAATCGATTTAAAACTTATTTAATATAATATAATTAATACCTTTATTAACGTTAAAATAAATTATAATATGTATATGAAAATGCTATTAAGTTATAAAAAGCTAAGGATAATTTTAAAGATTTTAAAAACACTTTATAAACTTAAAAAATTACCCTTATTATAATAAAGAAAATTAACAAAGTTATTAAAAGAGTTAGGTTTTAATTTAATACATTATAAACCATATATATTTAGTTAAAATAGTATAGTTATTAATTTTCTTTTATATTAACGATATTATTATTATATATAAGAAAAAATAAAAAAATATAATTATAAGGTTAGTATAGTAACTTTAAAGCCAATATTAACTCTTAAAGGATAGTAAGCTTTAATGGTTCTTAAGGATTAAAATAATTAAAAACCGTAATAAAAAACTCATTTGGTTAAGTTAATTAACTTATTTAAAGAAAATATTTAATTTAATAACTAAGGAAAATATTAAAAGCTATTAAAATCCAATAATAAAAGAAAAGTTGTTATCGTTTAACAAAATAATATTTAACTAATTAATTTAAAGATATTAAAAAAAGTCGGATCGATCTTATATATAATAATAATTATAAAACCAAATACGTTATTACATTTATATATTTTTAATTATTACGATTTAATAATAACTTAAGCTTTAAATATTATATTACTATTAAATAAATTATTCTTTATTTATAACAAATTAAATACTTAGCATTTTAATTAAAAGGCGAAAACATTTTTAAAGTAGTTAATAATGCTTTATTTACTAATAATACCTTTAATCGTAAAAGTTCACAAATATATATAATAAAGCTATTTAAAGGAATAATAAGCTAAAGAACTAATAAATAAAATACGGTTACTACGTTAACAACGAAAGTTAAATTACTAACCCTTATATAAGTAATAAAAGAAATAATATTTTAAACTAAGTTAATTAAGGAATTAAAAGTTACATTAAATAATAAAACTATTATAATTAAGTATAATAATAAGTAAACGATATAACTTATTAAAAAAACATTAAGAAGCTTTAAATAAAGCTTAATTATATAAATATACATAATTACTAGTTGTAATAAAAAGTAATTAAAGGAATAATTAAAATGAAATATACTAAGTTAAATAATATAATTGCTAACGAATTAATTAAAGCTTTATTTAATAATTTATTCACTCGTTTTAAAGAATAATTAGTTAAGTTTAGTTAATATATTTATATAATTGCAAATAAGAAAGGAAATAAAAATTAATAAAGTAATTAAGGAAATATAAAAAAGATGAAAATTAAAAGCATTATAAGGAATTATTATTAAATTTACCGAATAACTTTATTTAAAAGGGTGTATTAAATATAAGACTTAATTTTAATTAATGAAATAAAGGTTAATTTATATTATAAAACATTTATTTAAATTAAAGATAAAAAAACTAACGTATTTTATAATTAACTCGCTTACTTAATTAAGTCGCTTACTTTTTACTACTTCGTAACTTTAATTAAGTAGAACATAACTACAACGCATTAAAATTAATTATAAATTAAATTAATCCTCTTTATTAAACGTTTTTATAATCTCTTAATAAGTTTTTGTATTATGTTTTATTTTGCCGTATATTTCACAATGCCTTATACCTTTCTTTGCTCTTTTACGATAACTACTTTCTTTACCTTTAACTATATTCGTAGCCTTAATATTTCCTCTTTGCTCTTATAAAACTTAACTTTTTTTATAAGTAAGAAATCCTCTTTCGTGTAAGCGTTTATTTTTTATTTTATAACGTTTGTTAAATATGTGATTTGTTTTTTTTAATTCGAATATATAATTCGTTAAAATCGCTACTTAATATATTAACTTATAAATAGCCTTTAATATTTTAATAAAGGCGTTTATAATTAATGTTGGGAAGTTAACTTAATAATTAATAATTTTATTTTTAATATATATAAATTGTGAGATTATTTCTTTAATATTAGTTAGTATTTTAAAAGCTTAAAATATATTAGGTAAATTTACCTTTAGCGAGGGAATTCGAATTATTAGCGTCGTATTAAGCTATGAAATAATATAATTTAAGTTTAATGGGATTAAACCGATGCTTTTAAAGCCAAATCGAATGTTATTTTTTATAAAAGTAGTAAAAAATGCGTTGTGAAAAGCGATAAAGAAATTTTCCTTTGTAATATAAGTTATAAACCGTCGTATTAAAGCTTTAATTTTAATATTATACGCGTGTTTTAAAATGGAAAAAATGCTTACATTAAAAGGTTAGAGCTTATAAGATAAATGGGGAAATATATAAAGAGAAATAATATTATTGTTGCGGTAAAATTTATTGAAATTTAAGGAATAATAACTCTTATAGTTATTTAAGATAAGTAAGCATTTTAAACCCTTTGTTTAGGTTTTAATATATTTATTAAAATATTTTAGCTATTTTATAGCAATCTTATTTATTATCCATTCATTATTTAAGATTAAAATAACTTAATCGAGTGGAAATTTACTATTATAATATTAAAACGCGAGGTGATTTTTCCCCATTATAATGATTTATAAAGGAATGGCTTAACCTTAAGAATTAATAGCTTATATAATTATAAATTATTCCTAATTACTTTATTAACTTTGCTTAAGCTTTAATCTTTTTTTAAAGCTTATAATAACTATTTCTATTGTTATAATTATGCTTATTATAAATTTAATCTTATTAAAGTTATAAATATCCTTCTCTTATATATTATACTTCACAATTATATTTTAAATAAGGCTAAACCACTTTTAATACGCGTTTAAATCTTCAAATAAAACTCTTTAGTAATTAATTCTTTAATTAAAATATGTTTTAAGCTTTGGTTGTTATTTAATAAAGTTAAAAGCTTAATTTTTCCCAATACATCCTATATTACGTTTGCGTAACAATATATTCGCCATTTCTTTAACATTTTAAACTTAGGGAGGAAATGCTCGCACATTTAAGTTAAGAATATATTTAATAATTACCTCCTTTTCCATTAAAGTTAGCTTTTAACGAGAATATATAATATTACCTTTAAATTACATGCCGTTTATTTTATCGCATAAGATAGTTTAAGGAATATTATAAATTTTTATAACGCGTTTAAGGCTAAAATATAAGTTTTATTTTAAAGCTTATATAATAAAATTTAATTTAATCTCTTTAAATAGTTTAAACATATTATAGTTATAAAGAAATGTATAAGTAAATGAAATAAGTATTGGAAAAGTTAAAAGTAAGCGACTTAATTAAATAAGCGAGTTAATTATGAAATACGTTACTATAAAATTAATAATAATAAAAGCAATAATATTAAATTAATTGTTTTCATTATTAAATTAATTAAAATTTACTAATCGAAAATACTTTAAATTAATACCTTAAATAAATTAATTACTAAGTTATTTAATGTGTTTAATACGTTATAAGCTTTTATTTTAACGAGCTTAAATTATAAGTTTAAAATCTTTGTATTTTCTTAACCACACTTTTTTTAATTAATTAAACCCTTATATTCGCAAATTAAAAAAAATTTAAACTTATAATTTAAAGCACCTTTACTTAGTTTTTTAATTAATTAAAAACTTTTATTAAATTTTTTCATTAAATTTAATATTAAAAATACTTTTATTTAATTAAATAAATATTAAATATTAATTATATTAAAAAAATAAAAAGAAATTAATAATTAATTTAAATTTAATTTAACGTTACGTAAAGTTTTTTTAATAGGTTTTTTATTAAAGTTTTTAATTTATTATTTATAATTAATTAATTAAACGTTATTAACTATATATATATATATATATATATATAATTATTTACTTTTTTATTAATTAATTAATATTATTATTATTATAAAGTTTCGTAAATTATTATAATAATATTTTATTTTATAACTATATAAAAGTATTAACAAATTTTCATTAACTTATTAAACACATTAAATAACTTAGTAACTAATTTATTTAAGGTATTAATTTAAAGTATTTCCGATTAATAAATCTTAACTAATTTAATAATGTAAATAATTAATTTAATTAATTTAATGAGTTTTATTAATTTAATATTATTGTTTTTATTAACTTATTATTAATCTTATAATAGCTTCTTTACCTTTAATTTAAATAAATATTTTATAATATAAATTAACCTTTATTTCGTTAATTAAAATTAAGTCTTATATTTAATATATTCCTTTAAATAAATCTATTTAGTAAATTTAATAATAATTCCTTATAATGTTTTTAATTTTTATTTTTTTTATATTTTCTTAATTACCTTATTAATTTTTATTCTCTTTTTTATTTATAATTGTATAAATATATTAATTAAACTTAATTATTTTTTAAAATAAGTAAATAATATTTAACTTTATTTTACTTATTTTTTTATCTTAATTAAATTAATATTAACTTATTTCTTTTTGAGAATTTTTAATTATATTTAATATTTTTAATAAGGTTTAATAATAATTATATAACGTATTTTATAATTAATTAGTTCTTTTAATTAAATGGTTTATTTTTTATTACTTTATAACTTTAATTAAGTAAAACACAACTATAATGCATTTAAATTAATTAGAAATTAAATTAATCCTCTTTATTAAATATTTTTATAACCTCTTTATAAGTTTTTACATTGTGTTTTGTTTTACCGCATACTTTATAACGCCTTATATTTCCCTTTGCTCTTTTGCGATAATTACCTTTTTTACCTTTAATTATATTTATAGCCTTAATATTTCCTCTTTATTCTCGTAGAATTTAATCTTTCTTATAAGTAAGAGATTTTCTTTTGTGTAAGCGTTTGTTTTTTATCTTGCAATGCTTGCTAAATAAGTGATTTATCTCTTTTAACTTAATAACTTAATCCTTAAAAAGCGTTATCTTATATATTATCTTATAGTTAAACTTTAAGATTTTACTTAAGGCTTTTATAATTAATATTAAGGAGTTAATATAATGGTTAATAATTTTATTTTTAACGTAAATAAATTACTTAATTATATCTTTAAGGTTAGTTAATATCTTTGAAATTTAAGATGTATTAGGTAAATTAACCTTCGGTAAAGGAGTTCGAACTATTAGCGCCGCATTAAGTTATAAAATAATATAATCTAAGTTTAATAGGATTAAACCGATGCCTTTAAAGTTAAATCGAATATTATTTTTTATAAAAGCAATAAAAAATGCATTGCGAAAGGCAATAAAGAAATCCTCCTTTACGACGTAAGTTATAAACTATCGCATTAAAGCTTTAATTTCAACACTATACGCGCGTTTCAAAACGGAAAAAACGCCTACGTTAAAAGGCTAAAGCTTATAAAACAAATAAGAAAGCATATAAAGAAGAATAATGTTATTATCGCGGCAAAATTTATTAAAATTTAAGGAATAATAGCTCTTATAACCATTCAAAATAAGTAGGCATTTTAAACCTTTTATTTAAGTCTTAATATACTTATTAAAATGTTTTAACCATTTCATAACAATCTCATTTATTATTCATTTATTATATAAAACTAAAATAACCTAATTAAATAGAAATCCGCTATCGTAATACTAAAACGCAAGGTAATTTTTCCCCGCCATAATAATTCATAAAGGAATGGCTTAACCTTAAGAATTAATAGCTTATATAATTATAAACCATTCTTAATTACTTTATTAGCTTTACTTAAGCCTTAATCTCTTTTCAAAGCTTATAACAACCATTCCTATTAATGTAATTATACCCATTATAAACTTAATCTTATTAAAGTTATAAATATTCTCTTCTTATATATTATACTTTACAATTATATCTTAAATAAGGCTAAACCACTTCTAATACACATTTAAATCTTTAAATAAAACTTTTTAATAATTAATTCTTTAATTAAAACGTATTTTAAGCTTTGGTTATTATTTAATAAAGTTAAAAGCTTAATTTTTCCTAATGCGTTCCACGTTACGTTCGCGTAGCAATATATTTGCCATTTCTTTAACGTTTCAAATCTAAGGGGGAAATGCTTACGCATTTAAGTTAAGAATATATTTAACAATTATTTTCTCTTCTATTAAAGTTAACCTTTAATAAAAAGGTATAATATTGCCCTTAAGTTATATGCCGTTAAGTTTATTACGTATAATTATTTAAAAGATATTATAAATTTTTGCAACGCGTATAATGTAAAGGTTTAGGTTTTGTTTTAAAGCTTATAAAGCAAGGTTTAATCTAATATTTTTAAATAATTTAAATATGTTATGATTGTGGATAAATGTATAAGTAAATGAAATAAGTATTGAAAAAGTTAAAAATAAACCATTTAATTAAGAGAACTAGTTAATTATGAAATACGTTAAAAGTTTTATATTTTAAGTACTTACCTTAAATAATTTATCCTTTAAATTATTAATTAATCTTATAAAAGTTTTATTTTTATTAAATATAATATCTTTTAATTGTATTACTTTATTTATTAAAGGATTTTAAACTTTATAAATATTAGTTAAGTTATATTTAACTAAGTATGCGATTTATACTTTTAAATTTAAACGTTATAATTTTTTAACTTTATTTATAAATTTTAAAGTTATTATATAAGCCTTATAATTATATATTTTTAAATAAGCTTATTATAATTTATTTTCTTTAATTAATATATATGTAAAATTAATTATATAGAAATCCTTAGTTATATATGTATTTTAACGTTTAATTATATAAATATACCGTTATTTAATATATTTCCTTTTATAAAAAATATGATAATTTAAAACTAGCTTTTATTATATAAGCTTTATCTTTAATTATACCCTTTAAATGTTTAATAGTGTTGTTTTAAGCTTAAAAATATAATGTTAAAAGCTTAATCTTTATGTTAAGGCTTTTTAAATACTTTTTTACTTTTACTTATTTATTTATGATTTTATTATTATATTTTAAAACTTTTAACTAGCTTAATATTATATTAGGTTTTAAATATATTAATTAAAGATTTAAATAATTTAATAATGGTAAATGTTTTGTAATTATAAAGGTAAAAATTAAAGATAACGTATTTTATAATTAACTAATTATTTTAATTAAATGGTTTATTTTTAACTTTTTTAATATTTATTTTATTTACTTAACGTATTTTATAATTAACTAGTTCTTTTAATTAAATGGTTTATTTTTTATTACCTCGCAGCTTTAATTAAGTAAAACATAACTATAATGCATTTAAATTAATTAGAAATTAAATTAATCTTTTTTATTAAACGTTTTTATAACTTTTTTATAAGTTTTTACATTATATTTTATTTTACCGTATATTTTATAACGCCTTATACTTTTTTTTACCCTTTTACGATAATTACTTTTTTCATTTTTAATTGTATTTATAGCTTTAATATTTCCTCTTTACTCCCGTAGAATTTAACTTTCTTTATAAGTAAAAAATCCTCCTTTATATAAGCGTTTGTTTTTTATTTTGCAATATTTATTAAGTAGGTAATTTGTCTTTTTTAACTTAATAACTTAATTCTTAAGAAGCGTTATCTTATGTATTATCTTATAATTAAACTTTAAGATTTTGCTTAAGGCTTTTATAATTAATGTTAAAAAGCTAATATAATAGTTAATAATTTTATTTTTAACATAAATAAATTGCTTAACTATATTTTTAAGGTTAGTTAACATCTTTAAAATCTAAGATATATTAAGTAAATTAACCTTTAATAAAAGAGTTCGGATTATTAGCGCTATATTAAGCTGTGAAATAATATAATTTAAGTTTAATAAAATTAAACCGGTGTTTTTAAAGCTAGATTAAATGTTATTTTCTATAAAAGTAATAAAAAATACATTGTAGAAAGTAATAAAGAAATCCTCCTTTATAATATAAGTTATAAACTATTACATTAAAGCTTTAATTTTAATATTATACGTATGTTTTAAAACGGAAAAAACGCCTACGTTAAAAGGCTAAAGCTTATAAGATAAATGAGAAAGCATATAAAAAGAAATAATATTATTATTGCGGCAAAATCTATTAAAATTTAAGGAATAATAGCTCTTATAACTATTTAAAATAAGTAAGCATTTTAAACCTTTTATTCGGGTTTTAATATGTTTATTAAAATGTTTTAGTTATTTCATAATAATTTTATTTATTATTTATTTATTATTTAAGATTAAAATAACTTAATTAAATGGAAATTTACTATCGTATTATTAAAACGTAAGGTAATTTTTCCCCGTTATAATGATTTATAAAGAAATAGCTTAACCTTAAAAATTAATAGCTTATATAATTATAAATTATTCTCGATTACTTTATTAGCTTTGCTTAAGCCTTAATTTTTTTTAAAGCTTATAATAATTATTTTTATTAATGTAATTATACTTATTATAAACTTAATCTCGTTAAAGTTATAAATATTTTTCTCTTATATACTATACTTTATAATTATATTTTAAATAAGGTTAAACCACTTTTAATATACGTTTAAATCTTTAAATAAAACTCTTTGGTAATTAATTTTTTAATTAAAACGCATTTTAAGCTTTAGTTATTATTTAATAAAGTTAAAAGCTTAGTTCTTTTTAACGCGTTTCGCGTCGCGTTTATGTAATAATATATTTGTTATTTCTTTAACGTTTTAAACTCGGGGAAAAAATGCTTATGCATTTAAGTTAAGAATATATTTAATAATTATCTTTTTTTTTATTAAAGTTAACCTTTAACGAGAAGGTATAATATTACCCTTAAGTTATATACCGTTAAGTTTGTTATATATAATTATTTAAGAAATGTTATAAATTTTTGTAACGCACGTAATGTAAAGGTTTAAGTTTTATTTTAAAGCTTATAAGGTAAGGTTTAATTTAGTTTCTTTAAATAATTTAAACATGTTATAATTATGGAAAAATGTATAAGTAAATAAAGTAAGTGTTAAAAAAGTTAAAAATAAACCATTTAATTAAAAGAACTAATTAATTATAAAATACGTTATACATTTTTTTATAATTACAATATATTTAAATTATTTAAAGAGATTAAATTAAACCTTACCTTATAAGCTTTAAAATAAAACTTAAACCTTCGTATTACGTATGTTGTAAAAATTTATAATGTTTTTTAAATAACTTTACATAATAGAATTAATAGTATATAACTTAAGGATAATATTATACCTCCTTATTAAAGGTTAACTTTAATAAAAAAGGAGGTAATTATTAAATATATTTTTAATTTAAATGTGTAAGCATTTTTTTCTTAGGTTTAAAACGTTAAAGAAATGGCAAATATATTACTACGCGAACGCGATGCGAAATATATTAAGAAAAACTAGTTAAGCTTTTAACTTTATTAAATAATAATTAAAGCTTAAAACGCGTATTAAAAGTGGTTTAACCTTGTTTAAAATATAATTACGAAGTATAACATATAAAAAAAACATTTATAACTTTAATAAAATTAAGTTTATAATAAGTATAATTATAATAATAAAAATGGTTGTTATAAGCTTTGAAAAGAAGTTAAGGTTTAAGCAAAGTTAATAAGGTAATTAAAAATAATTTATAATTATATAAGTTATTAATTCTTAAGGTTAAGCCATTCTTTCATAAATTATTATGGTAAGGAAAAATTATTTTACGTTTTAATATTATAATAGCAAATTTTTATTTAATTAGGTTATTTTAATCTTAAATAATAAATGAATAATAAATGAGATTATTATAAAATAACTAAAATATTTCGATAAGTATATTAAGATTTAAATAAAAGGTTTAAAATGTTTATTTATTTTAAATGGTTATAAGAGTTATTATTCCTTAAATTTTAATAAACTTTACTGCGATAATAATATTATTCCTTTTTATATGCTTTTTCATTCGTTTTATAAGCTTTAACTTTTAAACGTAAGCGTTTTTTTTGTTTTAAAACGCGCGTATAATGTTAAAATTAAAGCTTTAATGTGATAATTTATAACCTATATTATAAAGGAGGATTTTTTTATTGCTTTTCACAACACATTTTTTACTGCTTTTACAAAAAATAACATTTAATTTAACTTTAAAAGCATTGGTTTAATCCTATTAAACTTAAATTATATTATTTTATAACTTAATGCGGCGTTAATAATTCGAACTTTTTCGTTAAAAGTTAATTTGTTTAATATATTTTAAATTTTAAAGATATTAATTAACCTTAAAGATATAATTAAGCAATTTATTTATGTTAAAAATAAAATTATTAACCATTATATTAACTTCCTAATATTAATTGTAAAAGCCTTAAGTAAAATCTTAAAGTTTAATTATAAAATAATATACGAAATAACGCTTCTTAAGGATTGGGTTATTAAGTTAAAAGAAATAAATCACTTACTTAATAAGCATCGTAAAATAAAAAAACAAACGCTTATATAAAAGAAAATCTTTTACTTATAAGGAAAGTTAAGTTTTACGAAAGTAAAGAGAAAATATTAAAGCAATAAATGTAATTAAAAGTAAAAAAAGTAGTTATCGCAAAAGGGCAAAGGAAAGTATAAGGCGTTGTAAAGTATACGATAAAATAAAATATAATGTAAAAACCTATGAGAAAGTTATAAAAACATTTAATAAAGAGAATTAATTTAATTTTTAATTAATCTAAATATGTTATAATTATGTTTTATTTAATTAAAGTTGCGAAGTATTAAAAAATAAACGAGTTAATTAAAAAAATAAGTTAATTATAAAATATATTATATTTAGTAAAGCAGTTAATAATTAATATTAAATTTATGTATTTTTTAATATTTTTTTAAATAAAATGGAAATTAATTGCTAATTAAACACTTAGCTTATTATTTAACTTCCTTTCTTATTTTTTAATTTACTTCTTAACTTTAGCAATTTTATAAGTATTATATTCCACTATAATTAAGCTTTTAATTTTCACTTTTATAAAGTTATTAATTAAATATTCTAAGATTTATAAGTTAAAATAACTTATTTAAAAGTGTTAATATATTATATCGCTTAATTTCGTTAATTTTTTAATATATAAATTAAATTTATTACGTTAAGTAAAGAAAGATATTATCGTTATTTTAAATAGAATATATTTTAAAATAAATTAATTAAACTTTTTAATTAACTTATATATAATTAAGCCGTTTAGTTTTTATAAGTACGTTTTATTAAAGCAATTATCTCATTAATATCCTTATCTTTTAAGGAAATAAAAGAATATTAAATTATAAGTAAAGTTTTTATAATATATAACATTTTATAATCGTAATATTTTAAAAAATAAGTTCTTATTAATTAAAATATTAACGTTATTATATCCTAATATAAAAATACGTTAATTTTTTATAAAGATAAAGTTTCCTTTTTTTGCTCGTTTAAAGTTAAAAAACCTTAATAATTAATTAAAGATGTAAATAATTATTTTTAAATTAAAGATAATAGAATTTTTTAAGGAATATTAACTAATTAAGAAAGCTTTTTAAAGTATGCTTACTAAGAATAAAGCTTTTAATAATAAGCATTATTTAATTCTTATACTTAATTAATTATTAACCCTTTTCCGTTAATCCTTAATCTTTTTAATTTTATTAATTAAGTTAAGGTTATTAGTTAAATTACCATTTACTATACGCTTAATTTTTAAATTTTCTTTAAACCATTTTAATTTTTTATTAAGGAAAACATAATAATACTTAATAAATTTATAACTACCGTAATAAACTAAATAATTAATAAAATTATTATTATTAAAATTAGTTTTTTTTTTAAATAAAGCACTATTCTTTTTATTTTTAAATTTCTTATAAAGTGCTTTTATTATTACTAACTAATTAACATTATTATATTTTTCACTAATATATATTAATTTAAATAAGCCTTAAGTTATTTTAACTTTAAGTTTATTATTTTATAACTTATTTTATTTTCTTAATAAGTTTAACTATTATGTTACGACCTAAAAAAACGACCTTCGGAATTAAGGTTAAACCGAGATCACGTGACCTAATCTGTGGATTAAAAGTCCCGTATTACAAATTAAAAGATTAAGGATTTATAAAGCTATATAATAAGATTATAAATCTATAAATTTAAGATAATAATATAGGAAGGAAAAATAAGTATAAAGAGGATAAGTTTCCTTATATATTTAATTATTTATTCTTTAAATTATTAATCTAAGCGTTTATTTTTTATTAAATAAAGAATACCATAAAATTTCCTTTATAATTAAAAATTAATCTTAATTAATCTTTAAGCGTTATTACCTTATAAAACCAAAGACCTTAAAGTATATACTAATTTATAAGAGTTATTAACTAAAAGTAATAAACGAAATCGTAACATTTTAATAATTTCCTTAATTAATATTAAGCATTAATTAAAAGAAGAACTTACTTACGAATAATTCTTAAAGGAATATCCCTTAAGTTAAAAAAACAACAATAAGCTTTAATTACGCTATAACCATTATTAATAGCATTATTATAAGGAATAAAACCTTAAGCATTTCCTTATATAAGAAAACCAATATAAAAAACTATTACGATAGTATTTAAAGCTATTAAACCTTTAAATATACTCTTATTAATTATTACCTTTAAAAGAAAATAAATAACCGCTTTAAAGGAAGTAAAAAAAGAAGGTAATAGAGAAGAAAAAGGTAGTAATAGTAAAGAAAATGAAGAGGAGTTAACACCTTAACCCCTAAAGGCTTTAATACTTTAATCTTAACCTTTAAAGCCTTTAACACAACATTTTTTAAAGCCGCTTAAAGCACTAAAACCCTTAGGAGATTTTAATCTAAATAACAATAGTAATATAAATGCATTAAAGGTTAAAAAGTTTAAACTAGCTTTCTTTAAAAAATATAACGAAAAGGAAAACCTTAATGGTTTTTTAATTTAAATTAAAACATATTTTTAATTTTACTAAAACTTAATAATAATAAAATATTAAAAGATATTAATTACATCTTAATTATTAAATAGGTTAGCGCTTAATTAATTCTTTCCAATTCTTAAGGATTAAGTTAAGAATGGTAATAACGTTAAAGAAAAAACCAAATATATTTTTAAGAAGTTTTTAAACTTTAAAAAGAAACTTAAACTTATATTCGAAAACTTTATTTAACAATAAAAGGTTAAAACCAAATTATATTATCTTTAATAAAATAAGTTCGCGTTAAACTACGCCATTAAGTTTAAAAAGCTAGCCATTTAATTTAAGCTATTAATTAAAAGTCTTTTCTACCCCTTTTATTAAGGATTAAAAGAACATGTTAAAAATGAACTTTATAATAATAACTTATATAAGCAAAGGAACCCCAAATAATTTAATACTTTTATTAAAAAAGCTATTACTATTAATAATAAGAATTTTAAATAATACCTTAAGAAATAAAAAACTTTACCGTAGAAAATTAAAAGGTATTAATTTAATAAAAATGAACGAATTAACTTTAAGAAATTATAAAAAGATATAAAAACTAGGTTTAATTTAATTGAACTTAATAAGTTCTAAGCCTAAGGAAAAAAACTTTAAGATAAGTTTAAAATTAAATATTATAATTACGAAAAGATAAGATATTATAAGAATAAATGTTAAAATAAAAAACCTAAAATATATAAGAAAGGAATACCTTAGAGTAAAAAGATGTTAAAAGCTATTATAAATAATAAAGAAATTAATAATGTATTCATTATTATAATTAGTTAAGCGGATTGGGAAGAGGACTTAGAAATTAATAAATGTAAAGTTTGTTAAAGAGTTAAACTTCGCGCTTATTAGTTTTATTTAAAACACCTTAAATTATTGCTCGCCATTATAAACGGCTGTAAATGCTATAAGATTAGCTTAGTAATATGCTTAAGCCACTAAGCTAAATATCTTAAAGAATTAACCCTAAGTAAAGTTAAAGCCTTAGTTAAAGCAATATACGAAGCAAAACATTAAAAGCATTATAAGAATTTTAGCTATAAGAAATATCGTTAAGAAAAATATAATAATTTATATTAAACTTTTTATTAAAACGATTTATGTTTTATACATTAAAACTTAAAAAATAACTAATATTATTACCTTTATAAAAACTGTAATAATAAGCTTTTAAAACTTAAGGAATGCTTATATGGTTATAACTTATAAAAGGAATACTTATGAGTATACTTTTAACACTTACGATTCGACACTAATTAAAAAGCCATTATATAAAAATATATGTGCTATATTAATATATTTTGTAATCTCTACGATATACTAGCTATAAAAGCAAGTAAAAAAAAGGTTAAACGGCAATTATAAGTAATATATTATATGCTTAATTAGTTATAAAAGAAATAATTATATGGCTTAAAGTTATGCGATATTAAGATTAATTTAAAATTAAAGCATATAAGAACGGCTATTAAAATATTTTAATAACTTTAAAATTAATATTGGTAAAGCTGGAAGTACTTTAAATTTCCTTAATATTATATTACTTATTTCTTAATATTAGAATTACTTAACGTTTTAAACTTAAAAAATTAAGAGTAATATTTTATAATATGTTAAAGATTTTTACACTTAGCTTATATTAATTAAAAGCTATAATTAGCCATTAGCGAATTTTAAAACGAAATTAATAATTAATTAAATAAATATGCTATAAGAAAGTATCCTTTAAATGTTAGCTATTATATAAAGGATTAGTAGAACTGTTACAATAATAAATATTAAGAACACGTTATTAGAAAAATTAAAGCATAAAAACTTAATCTCTTAAAACCAAAATAACAAATATCCTTTAGGAAATACTTTAATAACGAAAACCACTAACAAAAATTAAAAAACGGCTAAGGCTTTTGTTATTAAAGTATTAAAAAGTTAGGAAAGGAAAGTTCTTATTTAAAATAAAGGTTAACTTTAAAAAAAAGAAATAAATTATAATTTAAGTTAAGTATAAAAGTATAAAATACCGAGCCTTAATAAATTTAAGAGCAGAATTAAGCTATATATTAGCAAAAGTAACCGAAAGAAATAAGATTTCTTAAAGATATAAATAATAATCTTATAAGTTAACTACCTTTAATAAAAGTATTATAACCTACGAAAACGGCAAAATATTATAAGAAATAATATTGTTTAATTTGAAAATTTAAGGATATTAAAATATTATTATTTTTAATATAGTTAATATTAATTATTATAACTTTATTTTAGGAATAAATTAGCTTAAGCGAAGCAATTTAAGGATACATTAAAAAATAAGTTATTTTTAATAAGATTATTTAGAAAAGCTAACCTTTGGAACTTATTAAAAGAGTAATATATGTAACTCTTAGAATAAGGGAGTAGAAACAAATAATATTGCTTATATAATTCGAGCTTCCCAATTTAAAGATTTAATGCGTAAAATACTATATAAGTATTTACGGTTTTATAAGCTATTTAAAGATAAAATAAAAGAAAAGTTACTAGAATATAATTAATAGGATTATAAGATATACCTTAAAGAAGGATAATACCTTAAACTATTTCTAATATACCTAATAAATTAAAAGAAGTTAAAAGTACTTTAAAAAAATATTTAATAAAACCTTAAAAAAGAATATATTTAAAAATTAAAATTATTATTAAGATATTTAATTATAATAATACTTAAGATAAATAAGAACAGTAATTAAAAGATTAATAAGGACGGAGAACTTATATAGAAACGAGTTATTAATTACTAACACCTTAATAATATTATTAAAAAGAACGAATATACATTACTTTTAATTAAGCTTATAAAAGGATAAATTAATAAAGCTAAGATTTTTACAGCTTTAAACCTTAAAGATAGCTATTATATAATTTAAATAGTTAAAGGACATAAGTAATATATAACTTTTAAAATAATATATAAACATTATAAATATAAGGTTATGCTTTTTAAACTTACTAATACACTAACTACCTTTTAATATATAATTATAATAATACTTAAAAAGTATTTAGAGAAATTTATATTCGTTTACTTAAATAATATATTTATATACTTTAAAGATAAAAAAAAACATTAATAATATATATTATTAATATTAAAAGCCTTAGAAAAAGCTAACTTATTAATTCACTTTATTAAGAATAAATAGTATATTAAGAAACTTAATTACTTAAGATTTACGATAACCCCGGGAAAAATTTAAATTTAAAAAGGAAAAGTAATAATAGTTAAAAACTAGCTTAAACCGAGAAGCATTATAAATATATACGTATTTTATGGCTTTATTAATTACGTTTAAGGATTGATCACAAATTTCGGAGCAATCGCTAAACTACTAACGGAATTAATAACCTTAAAGAATTAAAAAGAACCTTTTAAGTTTACTAAGAAAGTAAGGAAAGCTTTCCACAAAATTAAAAGGGTTATTATAAGTAAAGTAATATATAAACTCCTAGATAATAATAAGAAGAAAAGACTTAAAACAAATATATTAAATATAATAATTAGAATAATCTTAAAGTAACTTAAAAATAATAAAAAGTAATATTTAATCGCATATTACTTAAAAGCATTATATAACGTAAAGCTTAAATATAAAATTTATAATAAAGAGCTATTAATAATTATTTAAATATTAGAAAAATAACAACCATGGCTTAATGAAACTAAGGAACCTATTAACATTTATTTAAACCATAAAAACTTAATATAATTTATAATAACTTAAAAGCTTAACCAAAGATATAAAAGATAAATGATTTTTTTATCCCAATTTAACTTTAAAATCCACTATATTAAAGGAAAAGAAAATATTTAAGCAAACCTTTTCTGTTAAAGAGAAGATTATAATATTAAGGTTAAGAAAAGAAATATTTAAATATTAGAATAATAAAATAATGAGATAGTTACCTTAGTATATATTTAAGTTAATAAGGATAATTAAATATAAAGATTTAAGGATATTTATAACTAATAAAAGTTTAAAAAATTACACTAATAAAGAAAACTTAATAAGACGTTATTATTTTAAAATAAAATATATATTCTTAATAAGATTAAGGAAACGTTTATAAAGGAATTTCATAAATATCCTTTATATAAATATTAAAGAATATTTAAAATAACTAAAAGAATTTAAGAAACTTATGATTTTTTAAACATTAAGAAAACTATTACTAAGGTTATTAAAAAATGTAACGTTTATAACAAAGTTAAAGGAGTTAAACACAAACCATATAGCTTATTTTAACTAATTAAAATACTAAATAAACCATAGGATATTATTACGTGGGATTTTATTATAAGCTTACCTATTTTAAAAAACCCCTTAATAAAATCTTAGCATAACGCCATATAAGTTATTATTAATAAACTCATTAAGTATAAATACTTCATTTCATATAGTTAAAGTGAATAATATTATAAAACAACTTATATTTATATTTATATAAGAAGTTTTTAATAAATACGGCTTATTTAAATAAATAATTTCAAATAGAAATAAGCTTTTTACATTTAAGTTTTAAATAAGTTTAATAAAAAAATTAAGAGTTAAGTAAAAGCTATTTATAATAATATATTCTTAAATAAATAAATAAACTAAAAGGTTAAATTAAATACTTAAATAATATTTACGAGGCTATATTAATAATTAGCAAAACAATTAAATTAAACTATTATTAATTACTTAAGTAACTTATAACATTAATATTAATGAGGACATAAGTATTTTACCGCATATAACCTTTTATAAACATTAGTTAGAAATAGTTAAGTAGAAACTATTTAATAATATAACTTTAAAAATCACTATAATAGCTTTAAAAGCAAAAGTATTTACCATTAAAATACAAACTTTATAATCATAATTATAATAATAATTATAATTTATTTAAAATAGGATAATAATATACTATAATTATAAAAGGATTAAGGAACTAATTTTATAAAGAGAAAATAAGGTTTATTTACTTCGCAATAAATAACATTTAACGTTAAAAATATTATAAATTCGTATTAAAAAGCTAAGCGAAAAATTGGATTTTAAGAAGCTAAGACCTTTTAAAATTAAGAAAGTTTTATTAAATACTAATTATAAGCTCGTAATATCATTAAAAATAAAACTTTAAACCTAAGTATTTTATATTACTATGTTAAAACTAACACTAAAAAACGCTAGAATTAAATAAGCTATTAAACTTAAAGAAAATTTGAAAGAATATAAAGTTAAACGTATATTAGATTTACAAATAGTTAGGAATTAACTATAATACCTTATAAAATGAAAGAACTACCCACTAAAAAACAATATATAAAAACTTATTAAGCACTTATAAGGCTGCCTTAAAAAACTTAAAAAGTTCCATCGCTAAAACTTAAATCGGTTAAAACTAAAAAAGGATTTATGTTTAAATTCAAATTAGCCTAAGAAAAAGAGGGAAAGGCCTTAAGAATATTAAAACTTACTTCCTTTTTAAAAGCTTTTTGCTCTTTTCCTTTAATACGCTTTAACTCCTTAATAAAGCTAAGCTTATAAATAATTATTCGTTTTAATTTTTTAGCCTAATATTTTCTTTATTTTCGTAAACGGTAAACTTTAATAGCGGATAACTCCGCTTTCTCCTTAGCTTTCTTAAGCTTTTCCTTAAGATTATAAAATTAAAAGGTAACTTTTAAAACCTCTTTATAAGAAATCTTAAACATATTATAATGAGTTTAATTAAAACGAATACACTTAATGTAACGGTTAGAATCTTTAAAAGCAATATAAACTAGCTTATAATTCTCGCAATAAGAATAAAACATTTCGGGATAACCTTGTAAAAGAATTATTTAAAGAAGTGCTACCCGATTTTCGGCAGCTTATTTAAAATAACGAGAAGTTTATAAACTAAATTTATTAATATTATGATTTAATATAATTAATATATAATGAAGAAAGGACTTATTAATGTTAGTTTTTAAGATAAAAACCTTAAAGAAAGGAAATAATATTACGACTTAAAAAAATAACCTTCGGAATTAAGGTTAAACCGAGATTACATAACTTAATTTATGGATTAAAAATCCCATATTATAAATTAAAAGATTAAAGATTTGTAAAGTTATATGGTAAGATTATAAATTTATAAATTTAGGATAATAATATAAGAAAGAAAAATAAATATAAAGAGGATAAGTTTCCTTATATATTTAATCATTTATTCTTTAAGTTATTAATTTAAGCGTTTATTTTCTATTAAATAAAAAATATTATAAAATCTCCTTTACGATTAAAAGTTAACCTTAATTAATCCTTAAGTGTTATTACCTTATAAAATTAAAGACCTTAAAGTACGTACCGATTTATAAGAGTTATTAATTAAAAGTAATAAATAAAATCGTAATATATTATTTCTTTATATAATAAAATATTATTAATAATTTAAGGCTTATTAATAAATCGAAAGTTATTTACTTAATTTAAAAAACTAAGGTTAATCGCTTTAATTAAATTATTAAATTAATTTTTATTGTTTTTAATAATTATTAAGTTTTTGCTTTAGCTTATAACCATAGCCATTTCTCATTTTTAAATTTAAGCATTTTAATCTTTAAAATATTTAATAAATAACTTAATAGCATTTTTATATTAATTTTTAATTTTACTATAAATTTAATCCTTACTTAAATTAAGCTAATCGTATAAGTTTTTATATTAAACATTAAATTTTTATTTTAAATTATAAAATAATTGTATAAAAACTTAAGCAATCTTTTAAAGAATTCATAACTTTATTTTCTTAATAAAATTTATTTAATTTTTATATTATTTTATTTATTCTTTATAAAGGAAAAAATTAAGTAAATATATAACTTTACCTTTAATAATTATTTTTATAACATTCCTTAGTTTTATTTTTACTTTAATTTTATTTCCTTATATAATAACGTTTAAACCACTTATTAATTAACTTTATAATGCTATTAAATCTTAACACTTTAAATAAAAATTAATTTAAAATATGTTTAATTTTTCTAACTATATATTAAATTAATTATTATTAAAGTTAACGTTTTTTAAATCGATATAATTTCATAATTTTAAGGTAATTAATTTAACTGTTACGATCTCGTTTATTACTTTTAATTAATAACTTTTATAAATCGGTACGTACTTTAAGGTTCTTAGTTTTATAAAATAATAACGTTTAAAGGTTAATTAAGGTTAACTTTTAATCGTAAAGGAAATTTTATAATACTTTTTATTTAATAGAAAATAAACGCTTAAATTAATAACTTAAAAAATAAATAATTAAATATATAAGGAAACTTATTTTCCTTATACTTATTCTTCCTTCTTATATTATTATCCTAAATTTATAAATTTGTAATCTTACCGTATAACTTTATAAATCCTTAATCTTTTAATTTGTAATACGAAACTTTTAATTTATAAATTAGGTCACGTAATCTCGGTCCGACCTTAATTTCGAAAGTCGTTTTTTTAAGTCGTAACATTAGCTTTAAACTTAATTTTAAAGGATTTTTAATCTTTTAAACCATTTAATTTTACTAAATATTAATTAATATTAAATATTATGTTTAAAATATTTAATAAATTAATATAATATACTTATATAACTTATAATTTTAAATAACTTCGAATTATAAAACTAATAAATTAATAAGGTTAAAAGTTTATTAATAAAACTTTTAATTATTAAACACATTAAATAATTTAATAATTAATTTATTTAAAATATTAATTTAAAATATTTTTAATTAATAAATTTTAACTAATTTAATAATAAAAATAATTAATTTAATTAATTTAATTAATCTTATTAATTTAATACTATTATTCTTTTTATTTCAGTGGCTTTTCCACCTTTAACTTAAATAAATATCTTATAGTATGGATTAACCCTTATTCCGTTGATTAGGATTAGGTCTTGTATCTGACAGTATTGTGTAACTTGCTGCGGTGTTAACCCCGCCATGCTCCCACAAGTTAAATTACAGTTCCCAATAATCACTTTCTCCGTCTAGAAACCCGTTTAGATGACTGAAGCGTCGCGGGCTTTGGACAACTGTTCTTGTATCCTCGGTCTCATGACTGTTCAGCCGGGGGAGCCCAGTAGTTTGGGAGGGCGGCGTAACTCGACTGGAATACCCACAATCAATCCGATCAGGACTGGACAAATTTACTGTGATCATACTCTCACTAGGACTAGAGTCGGCCCATGGTTGGACAAAACCAGGACTTGGAGCTATTGATCGCTGTTCTAAAGTACGACGAGACCAGAATCTAGGAGTTACCGTAGAATTGGCATCTAAAGGAATGACAGAGACAAATGATTGTCGTATCTGTTCTCTTACTTCATAGTCTCTTTGATAGATTGGATCGGATTGTTGGAATTCCGGGAATGTGGCCGTAGTTGGGTTTCCTGGAAATAAGTTGGGACGCATTCGCGTTGAAGAAAGCCCTGCTTCCGAGCATATGAGAGGATTAATAGTTTCGGCTGTTCCTTCTGCCTGGAAATCCATTGACGGTAGAGTGGCAAGGGATGCTACCTGTGATCTCGGAGAAACATCATGTGTGGTATCCGGTATCGCTGGTATGGCATACTGGGTAAGTCGTTCAACATGGAACTCGTGAGGCCAGGTGCCCGCGAATAGTTCTTGTTGAGGCATATAATCTCCATGGAGCGATGGAACCTGGGACCGATCATTAGCTCCCAATATGGAAGGAAGGGTATATAGTCTACGTGGCTACAATGTTTGGCAATTTCTACGTCTATTGACGACCCTTGCTTATAGGGGCCGAGGCATATTTTAAAACAGACGCTATCCCTCTCTTTTCCCATTTGGCTTATCCAAACTACCTCAACCGGAAATTCTTTCAAAATTACTACCATTTCATTAGCACGCTTGTTATTATCAGTCATGCGGCAATCCTGGAGAGGCCCGGAGACCTCCATGTCTCGTTTAGAGGCAAGTTCTCGACAATGTCAAAGTGCAAACAAGACCGAACTTTTCACCATCTTTCAAGCATCCTACAGCCATAATACATTGGCAACAGTAGTACCGATAACCGAAACTAATTCCAGCCAGGATGTTGGGATAAGTGTTCCCCTAGAGAAGCCCGATTTCCTGAAACCCCAACATCAAGAAATATTTCAAGAGGGCGAATGCAACGCTCCCGAAGACGGTCTACACCCACTTCAGATCGTAGCATCACTCTCTTCTTCCCCTTGCAAGGACCAATCCGAAAGTGTTCCTAAACAGCTTTCAGCACATATCAGGTTTCCCGGAGTGGAATCCGCGTGGGATAGATTCAAGTCTACTGCATCTCTTGGAAAGTTGAAGGAATCAAACGATTCTGATCGTACATGCGCGTTGAATGAGATATTTCGTCTGTATAATGGCGGGATTCCAACGGGACAAGCGCTGACTACCACAGGTCATCCATATGTTGTTGATCACGAGGGAAAGGCGCCCAGTAGTTGCCAAAATTCCGACAAAGCAAGCTATGAAAATTCTCCATGTAAGCCCTCCATCGACGACAATACTCGTGTAGAACTTGAGGATGGAGACACAATAGCCATTGGGGTCGAATCTAGTCCGGCTGTCGAATCCAATTTCTTGCATAGCGCTGTGCTTAAACGAAAGTCGGAACTCACAACTAATGCAGAAATAAACACGATTCTTTCTTGCCTCATTAACATATGCTGCCAAGAATCTAATATCAATAAGACCAAGTTTTTGGTCCATATCTTCAACTATTTCAAGGGAAAACACCATAAAAATGATGGCATCTATGGACAAATCAACGCATTGGACCGTCTCTCTATGGCGGAACTGTTTATAAACTTGCTTGATAAACTGGGTAGTTCGTTGGATAGAGAAGACGAATTGGCTAATGACTTAGATGAGTTTCTAAACTCAATTAAGTGTTCCTTAAAAAGGGGTTACACGTTCGACGAGGCGCTGCAGCAGCGCACCAAGAAGATGAGGGTCTCAAAGGCTCGCTAGCACGCCGCCAGACAGGTAGATTGACGGGTATAGAATAGACCTTAGCATAAGGAGATAGTCGAGGATGCTAGAACACCTAACTAACTCTTAAACCGCACAATGGCAAGACACTTGTCACCATTTACCCACCTGGGGCTGCGCGTAAAATTTACCCACTGCTATATATGACATTGAGAATGAATAGTATCCCCAAGCGATTCAATGCTCCAATACCGGACATAGACACCATCCATCTTTGGAGAATGACGAATATATGTACTCAGCCGTCGATGCGAAATATTAACGCAAGTTATCATCTTAAACATGGAACTGAATGACTGATATGAGTTGATTCCGGTAAAAGAATCCCCAAACTAGTAATATTAAAGGGGGAGAGGGTGGAATTTAAACGCTACCGGAACCTATACCTCATATAAAATGCCCTTGGTGCTTTGAAATTATTTCGATACCGGCTGTAACGATGTGCTGCCAAGTCTCATCAGCATCTATAAGTGGGAGCGATTGGCCGGTGTCCTATTGGCCACGAGAGATTCGACGCCGGCGGCTAGGGTCAATATAGCGTGTTCAGAATTTCAGTTTTCTCTTTTCCGTTTCTCGCAATCTCGATACTTTAGGGTTTGCTTGCCAAATTCTGGTTTCTAAAATACAAATATTTTCGTACTGCCAGTTTTAGCCCGTAGAGCAAAACCCGTTAGGTAACAGCATACAGCAATTTTGAGCTTTGCAACTTAAACACTATCACTATGGCTACAGAGGACTGCATCGGCAATACATTTTATATTTGCCAGCTGAGCGGATTCCGAGGCTATTGCCATTACGATCCGTGTAATACGAAAGATGGTTGTCTTAACGACACAAGCATATCATCCATTCCCGCTTCGACTAATATGCCGAGTTTGTCAAGCACTCCAAGTACACCGAGCAAAACGAGCGACTCTCAAGTTGCGACCCAGCGAAGTGATAGCCCCCCTACCAATACACCAATCGGGGCAACAGCTGCAACCATCATCCTCGTAACGGGAATAATGCTCCTATTGAGAGGTATACGTAAGGTTCTTCGAAAGAACCAGGACCAGGTCGTACAGACCCCCGGGTAAGGTGACAACTTCACAAGATCCCACTACACTATAGGTAGTTAACTATTTCTATAAGATCCAGCCCTGACCGAACCGGGCGCTGAGGACCAGCTTCCTCCTTATTCTCGTATACCTGGAGACCCGATCCTATTGGAATCGACTGGCGATAACCAACCCCCACCTACTCACGTCGATCCTTACCTATCTGAACTACCAGCCACCGAGGCGTGCTCGACGCCGAATCAGAGTTAATCCATCTATGGTTCCAATAGAAGCTGCCTTGGCCTCCTGGCATGAGATTGTGATGTCGGATGTGTGATTTAGGGATCTGTTAGGACAGCGGTTGCTAGCCATCCTCATGGGATCCGCGTCATAACCATTATTAATTTAGTTGTTCCTCATTCAGATTGCAAATGCAAATGTAGGATCATTTCTGGGCTCTCATTGCTTTCAGCCTCCTTGAACGAGATGTTTGACTGGTAGAATCAAAACGCAACTTATATCTTGTGTGGTTCGCCGAAAACCTCAGCTTACGAGACGAGATGATTCTCTTCCTGATGCGGTTACGCGAATGAGTCTTTAGTTTCAGTGCAGGCATAGAGGAAATGTTCGTTGGTGTCGCATCGTGCGAAGCTTCGTTGATCGACGGGGACGTAGATTTTCCCATACTTCCAATCTCGGAATTAGTGGATAAATCTAATGAAGTCGATGATATCGATTTATTCGGGGGCATGGATGCGTTATCGGTAGTATGAGCTTCAGGTCGAGATGGATCGGGCGTCCAATTGGTTTTGCAATTTGACTCTGCTAAATCCGCCGACTTTTGAGCGGTTTGTTGAATCGTCGACTGGTCCCTTTTGTTGAGGAAAGAGAACAGAAATTGAAGTAGGGAGTCTAAGGACCTCGTTCTGAAATATTGCACGCCAGCCCCCCAGGTAGGTGTAGCAAGCATGCTACCACCAGCAGTTAGTAGCGCCGCCATCTCGTCAAAGGATTGAGTCATTTCTTCGATGCGTTGTTGCTTTCGCTCCTTTAATCTGCGGTAAAACTCGTCTGCGGAGGTTACCGAGTTCGATATCTCCCAAACGTCGTGATGAAATGCCTCGAAATCTTGAAGCGGTGCATCGTAGGTATTATACTGATGATGGAGTTTTGTGAATAAGTCTTCGCATTCAAGCTTGAACTTCCAAGCCGGCCATCGCCACTGTGGTTCTAGGATAAAATCAACGTGGGGATTTCTAGCTGCCATTCTTTTGTCGAGTAAATGAATAGGTTGTGGAGGAATCAATTGCCCTTGAAGCTAGCGAGATGGGCAATTCGATGTTGTTGCGGAAACATAAATGAGTTGGAGCGTCGTGGCTGGTATGTGGCTAGTATGTGGCTACAATGAGGCTTAGAGGTTTGTATTCGATGACGTTCTCCTACTGGTGGTATAGGTACCCTGCACCTGTGTGGTCATTAGCTAATGCATGCATGTGTGAGAAACAGTGGGTGTAAATGATGTTGTATTAGGATAAGTTCTGATCTAAGAAGCCCTGAAGCGCTGTGGGATTGTATACCCCTCACAGTGTGTCGCACTTTCTATTTGGCGTACCTGCCACCATCTGTGTGCAGCTTAGGAATTGTAGCAATTCACGCATACTGTACGTATCTACTTACATCTCGCGGCGCGAAAGGAGCAATGATTGGCTGAGGGTCGCCCTCTCATACCTAGGTGGCTATTGACGCTTGAGAACCAACATAAATGATGTGCAGGCCACGGTCAATTACTCAAGGCCTGACCGGTCCATATGCCAAATAATAATCCAAATACAAGCGTTACATATGTCACCTGTTTATTGTCATCCTCCCAACCTAATCATGTTTGATGTTGGCGGTAGCAGTCAACAGGATGGATCATTAGAGTCAACCCATCCCTTTTCGGAAGGGCACGTTGAGCGACGCTTGCTCGAAGATCCGGCGTTTCGGCTATCCCAGAGTCAACAGGCAAGCAGCGAGAAGACGAATTCGTTTCCAGAAGGTTTTGTTGAGGGTCGTATCCACGAAGAACGTCAGCGCCAAGTAAATCAGGAGACTTATCTCATTTCTGATCTGGAAATCGGACATCTTAACGCTAGGCTTCTTATTCAGCCCAACGATCTTTCGCATTTCAAGAAGCAGGGCGGTTTGTGGGGGCGCTTCCACCGCCGCCCCACTTTTGGGGATGCCCCCGATGTATATGTCGAATGTCTTGCTGTGATTCAAGGCAGAGAAGATGTTAGCTATCGCATTACCGCTCCTATTACCTGCGAGCTTTATTACGAGGCCCATGAGGATTCCATTGCTGTAGTGAATAAATCCACAGAGCCTATTCGCTTGAAGAGAAGAGCTACAGGGGATGGTCTAACGTTGGACACGGTGGAGATTCATCCTTTGACAACCTTCTCAGCGTGCACAGGGGCATGGACATTCTACATGCAAGACGGGGCCCTCGCGTTTCAGATCATGATTTTCCCTCGCACCTATTCGCTCACATTACTTCAGCCAAACCTCCACGAGCTAGCAGGGTCCAAGAGGCATTACATGGGGGATCAAGAGCAAGTCCCTTCCGCAGCTACCATCATTCGGGATTCAACAGTTGATAAGTCACTCGAGTCCCTTGTCGACGGTGATTGGATTCGTGTTACAACCGCCACTACGGAAGAATATCGCATCTTACGCATGCGGCGGGCAGGTTTTGTGGGGTCCGCCGTAGTGTTTCAAGCCAAAGTCTCAACATATCCAGATAAAATCGTGGTAGTTAAAGTTTTTAAGAAAACCCCTAGCTCAGACGGTATAACTTTGGGTAGAAGCTGGTTGAACGAGTTCACCATCCATCGCAGGCTACGATCCGTAAGCATATCCATTCAGCATAGGGTTCACTGCAATAATGTTAATATGTTTAGGATGTCATCCCAGAGCTTTTGGGAGGAGATGCTCGCTTAAACGCACTTTTTATCCAATGGATCGATTCCCGTGATCTTGGACATATGGATTGGCGTTGTGGTGAGCGTGGAGAGTATTTTCGTGGCGACCATGGAGATGCAATTCGCATCCTGAGCGACATGGTGCGGGCCCTCCAATATCTCAGCGAAGAAGGCGTGTTACATAACGATATTCGGCCGTCCAATATCTTATATGGTAAGAAGATAGGAGCAGTCCTTATTGATTTTGGACTCGCGACCTTGAAGAGTAGCCCTGCTCACGCTGGTGGTACGCCTTGGTATGTAGCCCCTGAGTACTTGTATAGCGGCGAGCGCAAAGCTGCCGCCGATGTTTGGGCACTCGGTGTGGTGATGATCTATCTCCTCAGACACATCCCTCTACCAGACCTCGGCCATCAAGTCCAGTCCTGGAATATTAAAGACATGAGAAGACCTTTGACTAGCGGATCCCAAGCGAAGGATCAGATGGAAAGCTGGTTGCATATCATCGAGGGGACCATCGGCAACTTGGCTAAAAATGAACCTCTGAATGGGGTCGTTCTACGCATGCTAGAGGTGCGAGCTAACCAAAGAATTACTGTTGCTGACTTGGCAACGGCTGTGACGTGCCTGTCACCATCGCAAACGCTTGATGCGATGTAACGATGCGTAATTGTCAAAATGTGTTCAGATGTATCATAGATGACGGAAATATTTCGTGAAATGTATGGCGCTTCATACGGAATTAAAGTCCATGTAACTGGCAAAAAGTTTAATGGATAATTTGAATACCTAGGTATAGAATACAATTTGCGTCTGTCTCATCCCGCCCTCAGTCGGTTTGTGATCCTTATTTATGCTCATTGAGAGCTACCTAATGGTTTAGAATGTAGTCCTCTCTCGCCCTCCAAAATATTCTTCATCAACGCTACGTAATTCATCCCCATACCCTTCCCCCTGGATAAGGCTGGTGCGTCTGATTACCTTGTTCTCCTTTCCTCCCCCAGGCTCCGAAATATATTAATATTCTGCTTATTCATCCATACGGAGACTCTAGCCTTCAAGTGCTTTGATCTGGAGAGTAGTGCCCCCGATAGGGAGCCGGAGGCTGATGGCAAATGTGACAAAACGGGCGTCGATATTATTCTGTGGACCTGGTATTCACTTTGTATACCGCATCTTTCCCATTTGTTGTTAACGTCTACTCGGCAGCGTATGTCAGTACTATCTGTGAAGCCCTCTTCGGTGACCTAAACAACTGAGGTTAGTGAAGACTAGGAGAGTTTGCTTGCCGTCCTTACTTCGATATATAGTTCTTTCACCATTTGAATCATACCTTCGGGGGCTTCTTCTTCATTTGTATGGTTGGTCGGGCCTGTATAGGTGCTTGGTGCTAGGGAATTCCTTCCCCGGACTGTCGTAATAGGAGATCTCTGCGGTGGCAACCCTGTTGATGTCAAGGCAGGCATTGTGAATCCTCACACAACGTCTAGCCACTGGATACTATGGCAGTACCTTGTATGAATGATAAAGTGACGAGAGAAAGCGCTTTCCCCTGAAGGACACGACGAAGAAGGCCCAAAAATGCTCTGTATCCACAATCGATACCACACTGTCGAAGGGAACTTGGCATGCAAGCAGCATGTTTGCTAGATCAAATACAAAAGCACAATCTCAAGCCTCGCCTCGGAATCATGGCTTTTGGCAGGCAGTCCGTTTAGGTATAGGAGAAATTATGTGATACAGTATATTTTTCTTTTTTACCATTCATGCTTCAAAAGACCATGACGTGCATTGTGCGGTCAGTCCGCACCCCCCCCCCCTGTTCCAACAGAACAATAAGGGCGCCACATGGCGATATTAATGGAGAGGCCAGAAATGTGCTACAGGATACCAAGCTGAATTCGGCAGTCAACCACCAGATAATTTTCTAGTATGTTGCCATGTGTGTAAACCCATCTATCGAAGGCAGGGTTACAGGGGCGCGTGCGGAACACCTAGACATTGAAGTAGCTACGAAGAGCAAGCCCTAAGGGAAGGGAGATGGACCAGATGTATATTAAAACGGGCATCCTCGTATAGCACTTTCTTCTTCCACTACCTCAACTCACCATAATTGTTCACTTGAAGCTACCCCAGCTAAGATGCTTTTATTCGAGCATGGAAACACGATTCATGATCTCGACGAGGTCAACTATTAGGTACTCTTGACCATGTTCAGATGCACGCGGACCTCGCCTGGGCTGAGGGTTACCTTCGTATCATACCAGAGCCTTATCTCAGAACTTCATTGGATTCTACATTGCTTAATGGGCGCCTACATTACATCGAGGCTCGCTCTTGCAAAGCTGAATGGGAGCTCTGTAGCTCTATGAGCGGTGCAGAATTACCTTGTCGTATTGGCCAAATCTTAGCGACATTATCACCGGGAGCTTCTCGAGCTTAAAGTCTTTTATTTGAGTGCCATAGTCCTAATCTAACTAACCGCTTTTACAATCTCGCCCTCTGCCCCTTCTTGATATCCTCTCCACCCCAAGCCGCCTCCCAGAATCCCATAGCCCCCATATCACCGGGAGCTTCTCGGCTCAAGCTAGACGGCATTCAGTTCGAAGTCCCCCCAGAGTACTCTGTGTTTTCTTCCGCTCGACGTCTGCTTGCACAGCTCGAACGATCGAGAGGTCAAGTACTAATCCCGATGCCTACACCTTATGAACGTCCATTGGATTGGGTCTACTATATGGGTTATATCACGGGATACCTTGCCGGTATAACCCCCATCAACACAAAATGTTGTACCGGGACGAAATATCCCGGTACTTTGTCGCCACAGACATCGACCGACATGCACAGCGATAAATTCAGGTCGTTCCTATTGAGCTGGATTGATTGCTTGTGGAAAAGCACCTCGCACGAACCCATTCCACTCAACAGCCAACTTTTCCCAACGCCCAATAAGGTACCAATTCGAGTAGCTCTTAAGCACGAGAGCAAGAATTAGCATCAAGACTAGTATCGAAGGTTGACATGGGAATTATCTGAGATCGTGATATTTAAGGATGTATTAAGAAAATTTAGATACTGATCAGAACAAGATGCTGGAACAATAACATTGAAGTTGAAAATATCATACTCAGATAGATCCTTGCCCACCTACATCTTACATATAGGCTATGTACCTATGTACCTGCAGGTATCTTTCCACTCACCCACCCCATGGGGCACTTACTGGGTTGAAGTGGACTTATCATTAATGTATGGATTAGGTCCATCGGGACCAGCTTCCGGAGGGATAAGACTGTGACCTACATGCAGTCTGCTATTAATAATAAACCATATAGCGTCCCCGAGTCAGTGAACGATGCTTTTTTTCTTCTATCTCGATCGTGGAAAGGCATTGCACAGCCCCACGGGCTACTATGTACAAGAAAACCTTGATGTTGCCAAGCATGTAAGGGATGAAGGAGATCAATTTATTGAAGGGGTTACGTCCCGGATGCGCAGATCCGATTGTGACGTACCCTAGCTACTTTGTGGTAAAGCGGAACTACAGAACTGACCGCCATTTCCAGTTCTCCGGTTCCTAGGCAGCTGGTTTATGACTCAGGAAACTCCGGCGGAACACGCATTTTCAATGGTGCTTAGAGACTACCTTGTCAAAGGTTTAACTCGGGGGCGTCTATTGGAGGTCTGAACCGTCCCGCTAGGAGGATCGTCTAGATTGAGGTGATCTCGCGCTACAATGTTAGCGTTAATTACCTGTCATTGTGATAAGTAGCATTCAGTCTTCTGTTGGGTTCCTGTGAAGGAACACATGTTTCTGTCCAAATTTACCTGGCTGAGTTCTAACTCAATATGGCCAGAAAAATGGTAATCCAGTTTAAATAGCCTCTAAATTATATCAACGTTGATAAATACGCAACGATCTTCCTAACCACTCTCGTTAACCCATGTTACAACCATAGATATATAATAATGCTGTATGATTTCTGTGTATGCCATATGTCATGTATTCTTTAGGAGAGCACTAGTCTGAAACTAGATTTCTATGGAAACCTAAAATAACAAATTCTCCTTAATCCTTTAACTTTGAAGAATACCGGACTTGCAGAGCCGCCAGCGACCGTTCTGTTTCTAGAAAAGCTAATTGGAATCTCGAGTAGACTACCTTCCAAGGTAGCTTTTGGCGCTTGAGTTCCCCAAGGAGTTGGTCTTCCTCGGCCGAGAAGGGAATCCTGGTCCTGGCACGTCGCTTCCTGGAATTGTGGCTTGAAGATGGCTTCGAGTGCCTACGTGCCACTTTATTAGACGTATGGCTCTCACAAGCGTTCCAAGTGAATTGGAGTTAGAAAGTTGCCACTCCATCGACTATGACACGCTTGAGAACTGCGTTCCCGATTGGCCATTCTTCAAACTTGGCCACAGGACTCTGTGCTCGGTTTAAATTGTCGTATTGGCTGGGGTCCTCTGGACCTGAAACTGAATTGTACGTACTATCCATTTGGGAATTGTTGCCGTCTGGATGAGCCTGTGGTTCATTTGATGCTCGGTTCAGTGGACAGTTGGATTTATGACGTTTTCGTGACGCCTCATAGTCGTCTTCACTCTCCGAAGGGGAGTATATGTCCTCTTCGGTCTCTTCATACTGCGAGAAGTTGTGGTCGTCTCTTTCGCCCCGGGAAATTCCCTCCGAATGGAGGTTAGGGCTAACGGACAGGCGGGTACGGTAGTCAATATTGCATTCCCGCTGACGTAAATTTGGCTTCTTGGGAGACAGGTTGTCACTGTCTCTTACGGAGTCACTTTGAGGTGTGATTCCCCGAGAGATCAATGCCTCTGTGTCAATACATCCCGCGCCCATCTCAGTTGATGCTTGCCTCGTATTGTGAGAGATGCCTCCATCGGAAATCAGCGAGTCTTATAGCAGCTGTGAAGGGATAGAAGTAGACGACAACCTCTCGTCTCCATTAGCGATAAGTGGCCCATCAACAGCATGTGGCATAGTTTCAAGACCCTCACCTACAAAGTTATTAGCATGATCTATGCGGTTTAATGGTTAATACATGAGGGAAAAGGTTACCAGGGAGAAGAGGAGATTCAGACTGGGCGCCTGTAAGAAGTGGAACTGAATCCTCTTCTGAATGAGCGAGTAACTTCTGGCGTCCCCACGCGTCCTCGCCTGCCATCGCAAAGAGAGAGAAGGAACCTGAAGTGGGGGCGTCACCCATTGTGCTGTTAAAAGTGAAGTTGAAATGGGGTAAATTAGAGATTGGACGCCGTACGATTGAAAAGTAGGAATAGTAAGTGCAATACCTTAGGTGATGAGTGGGAGGTGCTTTCCGGCTTATCTTCCCCGGAAAGAGAGTAACCCTTTCCCAACATCATTTGAGCGCGTATTACCAAACAAATACCCTAAGAGTAGAATGGCTTCATGTGGTAATCAGTTCGGTAATGAACGAGTGAGTTGTAGAAAGACTTGAATGTACAAATAATAAAAAAATAAAAAATAGAAAATACAAAACTAAAAGTATACGTTAAACTAAAATTATATAATAATATGTTCGCGATTACATTAATTAGTTATTTTATAATTTAACGTAATAATTTAACGTTTAATTTGCTTTCGTTACGATAATTATTTAATGTTATATTTATAAGGAATAAATAATAAAAAAATAAAAAATAGAAAATACAAAACTAAAAGTATACGTTAAACTAAAATTATATAATAATATGTTCGCGATTACATTAATTAGTTATTTTATAATTTAACGTAATAATTTAACGTTTAATTTGCTTTCGTTACGATAATTATTTAATGTTATATTTATAAGGATAATTATTTAAAATATTTAACTAATATTTATAAGTATAAAAATTAAAAATTATATACTTAACGGTATTATAAGTTATATTATATTATATAATATAATTATAATAAACTTATATATTAATTCGATTAATTAATAATTATATATATTATATTTAATTTTTTAATTTTTTTTATAAAATGTTAAAATATTAAATATTTTTATAAATAGAAATTATAAAATTATATATTAACTAGTTAGATTAAATAATAACTATATAATTAAGGTTAAAAATATTCGGTTTATTTTTTATTTTACATTAAAACTTACCTTTAAAACTTCTTTATAATTTTATTAATAAAAATCGCAAAAATAAGCTTTTAATTATTATATGTAAAACTTTATAATATTTATAACTTTTAATTATATAAAAAGTTTTTTAAAATTCTTAAAGTTAAAAAAGCTTTTACACGTTAAAGTAAAAAAAGTTAAAATTTAAAAAACTTTTATATAAAATTAACTTATTTATATAAGAAAACATTAAAAATTAACTATATTTTTACTTTAAGTAAATATATTATTTTAATTTTAAAAATTTTAAAGAACTTTTTATATAAAGGTTATAAATTTTATAAAGTTTTATAAATATTAATTAACAACGTATTTTTAAAACTTTTATTCGTAAAGTTAAAAAAATTAAAAAGGTAGTAAAATAATTGTTTTTAATATATTTTTAAAGGTAAACCGAATTTTTTACCGTTACTACATATATATTTTTATAATTATAAATAATTTATTAAAATATAAAATAATTAAACTTTATTAAATAAATAAAGTTTATTAATATTACTTAATAAAGAAATGTTATTATATTATACTTATTATAAATTTAATTGTAATTAATTATATTAAGTATAAGTTTATAAAAGCGTAAAGTAAAGTTAAATATAAATGTGTAAAGCTTTTAAGCTTTAATATTAAATAATTAATTATATAATCGCGAATAAACTTATTTAAGTTTAATATATATATATAACTATATAATATACATTAAAATAATTAATATTACATAAAATTTAATCTATTTTAAATATTTATTTAAAAAGTAGTTAATTACTTTATAAAAAATAAAAAAAAGTAAACGTTAATAATTTATTACTTATAACGTATTTTATAATTAATTAGTTATTTTAATTAATTAGTTTATTTTTAACTTTTTTAACACTTACTTTATTTACTTATATATTTTTTATAACTATAATATGTTTAAATTATTTAAAAAGATTAAATTAAACCTTACCTTATAAGCTTTAAAATAAAACTTAAACCTTTATATTTTATACGTTGTAAAAATTTACAACGTTCCTTAAATAATTCTACGTAATAAAATTAACGGCATATAACTTAAAAGCGATATTATACCTTTTTATTAAAGGTTAATTCTAACGGAAAAGAAAGTAATTATTAAATATATTTTTAACTTAAATATGTAAGCATTTTCTCCTTAAGTTTAAAACGTTAAAAAATAGCGAATATATTACTACGTAAACGTAATATAAAATGCGTTAAGAAAAACTAAGCTTTTAACTTTATTAAATAATAATTAAAGCTTAAAACGCGTTTTAATCGAAGAATTAATTATTAAAAAGTTTTATTTGAAAATTTAAACGCGTATCGGAAATAATTTAGCTTTATTCGAAATATAATTACGAAATATAATATATAAAAGAAAAACATTTATAACTTTAATAAAATTAAGTTTATAATAAGTATAATTATAATAATAAAAATGGTTATTATAAGCTTTAAAAAGAAATTAAAGCTTAAGTAAGCTTAATAAAGTAATTAAAAATAATTTACAATTATATAAGCTATTAATTCTTAAGGTTAAGTTATTCCTTTATAAATTATTATAGCGGGGAAAAATTACCTTATATTTTAATATCGTAATAACGGATTTTCACTTAATTAAGTTATTTTAATTTTAAATAATAAATAAATAATAAATAAAATTATTATAAAATAGCTAAAAAATTTTAATAAGTATATTAAAACTTAAATAAAAGGTTTAAAATGCTTATTTATTTTAAATAATTATAAAAGCTATTATTTCTTAAATCTTAATAAATTTTACCGCGATAATAATATTATTTCTCTTTATATATTTTCTCATTTATTTTATACGCTTTAACCTCTTAATATAAGCGTTTTTTCCGTTTTAAAACGTATATATAATATTAAAATTAAAGCTTTAATGCAACGGTTTATAACTTATATCGTAAAGGAGGATTTTTTATTACTTTTCGTAACGCGTTTTTTATTGTTTTTATAAAAAATAACATTTAATTTAGCTTTAAAAACATTAGTTTAATCTTATTAAACTTAAATTATATTATTTCACAGCTTAATGTAGCGTTAATAATTTAAACCTTCTCGTTAAAGGTTAATTTGCTTAATATATTTTAAATTTTAAAAACGTTAATTAACTTTAAAAATATAATTAAGTAATTTATTTACGTTAAAAATAGAATCATTAACTATTATATTAACTTCTTAACATTAATTATAAAAGCCTTAAGTAAAATCTTAAAATTTAATTATAAAATAATATATAAAATAACGCTTTTTAAAGATTAGGTTATTAAGTTAAAAAAATAAATCACTTACTTAATAAGCGTTGCAAAACAAAAAAAACGCTTACATAAAGGAAAATCTTTTACTTATAAAAAAGGTTAAGTTTTATAAAAGCAAAAAGAAAATGTTAAAGCTATAAATATAATTAAAAGTAAAGAAAGTAATTATTATAAAAAGGTAAAGGAAAGTATAAAGCATTGTAAAATATATAATAAAATAAGCTATAATGTAAAAACCTATTAAAAGTTATAAAAATATTTAATAAAAAGAATTAATTTAATTTTTAATTAATTTAAATGCGTTATAATTATGTTTTATTTAATTAAAGTTACGAGGTAATAAAAAATAACTAAACTAATTAATTAAAATAACTAATTAATTATAAAATACGTTAACCTTTTAATATTTACTTTATATATAATTAACATTAATTAAAACTTAAATTATATTATTAATTTTATTAATAAATAATTAATTATAATTTTTTTTAAACTTTTTTAATTTTTAATTTTTTTAAAAAATGAAAAAAAAACTAACGTATTCCACAATTGAATGGTCATCCCAATTAAATGGTCCATTCGAAAATACACCAAAATTCGAGTTTTTTAAAAATTAATAACTTTACGAAAACTTAATATAATTTAATGCAATTTTAAATACTAATTAATTAAGTTATAATTAAACCGTATAAAAATGGAAAAAAATGTCCGAGGTTTCCCCATGGAGAAATAAAAAAGTGGGCCTCTTTTTGTCTCCACTTATCGTTTTTTTTCCATTTCTCTATGGGAAAACCTCGGGTATTTTCTTCTATTTTTTTACGGTTTAGTTATAATCTAATTAATTAGTATTTAAAATTGCATTAAATTATATTAGGTTTTCGTAAAGTTATTAATTTTTGAAAAACTCGAATTTTGGTGTATTTTCGAATGGACCATTTAATTGAGATAACCATTCAATTGTGGAATACGTTATTTTTATTCTTATAAAATTATTTTTTATATTATAAATTTATTATAGTTAAATTATAAAGTAATTAATAATGTTATAATTATAAAAATATAATAAAATAATTAAGCTTAATAACCGATAAAGCTATTTAAAAATAATTAAATAAATAAGTAATTAATAATTATTATATTAATAATTAAAATTATTATTTAAAAGGTTTAATTTAATAAATATATATAAATAAACAAATATAATAATTAAATAATTAACTTTATAAAAGTATTATAATAAAATACGTAATTATTTTTAATAAAATTATAAAGTAATAAATAAAGTTATATAAAAATATAATAAAATAAATTAAATAACCGATAAAATTATTTAAAAATAAATAAATAAGTAATATTATAATAATAATAAAAGAATTATTTAATTAAAAGGTTTAATTAAATAAATATATATAAATAAATAAATATAACAATTAAATAATTAACCTTATAAAGGTATTTTTATAAGGTAAATAATTACCTTTATAAAATAAGTTATTTTTAACACTTTAAGTTTTTTAATATTTTTAAAATATATTTTTTAAAGTATTTTTTATTAAGAGCAGCACTATTCGCGCAGTATATATCTTAAAGATTCCCGCGCAGTACGCTCACCGCCTACCCCATCAAAAACCCCTTCTTATTCAACCCTTAATAACTTTACCAATTCTGATCGGTTCAAAATGCAGTTTGGATCATTAGATAGATAACTCAAATACGCACAGAATGAGCCTGGTTGCACCGTCGTACAAGGTGTATAACCTAAGCTATTCAGGATTGAAGATAGGAGGTCTCTAAAGGTGCTCACGTGACACCTCTTTTGGCATGCCCTCAGGCTTAAGACCACTAAAGAAGGCCCTATCTAAGAGCCCTAGGTGCCCTAGGTGCCCTGGGAGCCCTGGGAGCCAGTATGTCACGTGAGACCCTTTGGAGACCTCCCATATTCAAACCTGAATAGCTTGGGCTATACACATCATACAAGAGTGCAACCAGGCTCATTCTGTGCGTATTTGAGATATCTATCTAATGAATCCAATTGCAGCTCAAACCGCCCAGGATTAGTGAAGTTATTGAGACCCCGCTTTTTATTCTGCCTACCGCACAGCGCAAAAAAGGAGTACCATACCGCACGTTTAGTGTTGCTCTTGTTTATTACGATATATGTATTATATATATATACATGTATATATATACATGTATATATATACATGTATGTATGTATGCATATACATGTATGTATGTATGCATATACATGTATGTATGTACTGCGAACCTTTAATGTTTACATACCTACATGTATGTATTCGTCGTTGGTGGCAACCTTCCTTCTGCTAAACTTGATCCCATACATAATCGGAAGGTTTTCCTCCAATTTCACAACAATTCACCCATATTCATCTCACACGGGAGACTCCGTCACGGTCGTACGTTCTCGTTGAAGAGGACATGTGATCATGGCGGACTCTGAAGGAAGGGAAGAGCGCGGTGAGGACGTTGCACAACCAAAAGTACATGTCGTTCAAGCTCCTTCTCAACCAGCGCAATCCAATATTGCCAAAGTTTCCTGTATCCTGACAGCAGAGAAATGCCCCCCGGTCATAGGTACGCATGTCTCAATAAGCTATCCTTCTCCATATTAACATTCCCATCACAGCACATTCACCTGGTCTTTGTGTTCCTGAGTCGGTAACATTTCAAGTATTTACGGCATCGCAACCTAGAAACTCCGAGCCAAGCATGGGAGCTGACCCTCAAACACCCAACTTTCTATTGCATTCATCGTCGCATGGTCGATTGAACTACACAGCACGAAAAAGTGGATCTGATAGTCTAAATCATTACATCGCAGTCTATGATCCCAAAATCAAACGTTTGGAAATAGTAGGAGCTCAGCCGATGACTATCCGTGGCGTTGTCCGATCGCAGAAACCTCATGAGGAAGGCGTTCCGGGGAGACAAGCCTCTGAGGTAAATAAATTTCCTGCCTATTGGCCACAAGATGCCTAACTACTATATACCTAGGTAACGACGGAACCCAGTAATTTTAACGGGTTAACCGTACCTGGGAAGGCCTCCTCGGAGGAGAATTTCGCGGCAATCACCGAAAACGGGATTACTCTAGAAAAGCCTAGTTCCGATGAAGGCGAGACCGCCCAAGAGCTTAATCCCTCTCGAGCGCCGGTGGAGTCAGCTATCGATGTCGCAAAGGTAACGGCACCTCAGGACTTCCAACCGCAAGGCAATGCAGCAAAACCAATACCTCCTTGCAACCCCGATGCCCGCGAGATCCAAGACGTGTACACACCAGAAATGCTGATCGGGAATGAGACATTAAATGCAATTCCGATCGGGGATTGGCAAGAACAGATTCAAAAGGGAACTTACATGCCGGTGTCAAATTCGTTTATTGCAACCCAGCTGGTTCGCGCGGAGACAGGATCTCATTTAGTGCGTATTCTACGTACTCTTCGGTATCTTGACTTTCTCATCAAATTCATTCGGGGTACCCGAAAAGGAAAGAAGAGAGGTACGAGACGAATTTTACGGGAAGATAAATTAGGGGAGTCCTTAAAGCCCGCCCCAGAGCTCGTTATTGAGAATATCAAGCAAAAGTTCACCTCTAATGGGGTGATGAAAAGATTCCATGTTGACCTGTTAAACACTTACTGCTGTGCCCTCGCGGCGATCCTGTCGAATTATAGATTCGACCCCAAATGGCTTATACTCGATTTATGTCTAACCCAGAAGCGATTCCACTACTATTTCCGCGCGATTGGCGGCACGGTTGAAATTACACAAGCCGTAGAGAAGGACAGTGGCATGCAAACAGCCGTTTTAGCTTTACCCTTAGAATTTCCGAAGGACACGCCACATTGATCTCACGAACGCGGACGGTGTCATCTTCGCCGTCACGCACGCCATTAGGAATCAATTTGGGCATTGGGTCAATTGTATTCTATTTCCCTTGATTTCTATCTCCACCTTGTACATTAGTCTCAATCCAGCTACTTTTGATTACTTTAGTCAATCTTCACTCTCATGGATTCATGTTGTATTGGGCCGAGAGAAATCCCACTAGAATATGGGGTACAAGGCAAGAATGCTCCTAGGGGTTTCGGACGTTTGAATGTAGTGGTCTTCTAAACCTGGAATAGTGTTATTTAAGCACGTGTAAGGCTCAAAAGCTCGCCTTGATGACTACCTAGTCAATCGGAATCTCGTGGGCTAGTGTTGGCATCGGAAACAAGAACTTGCCCTGGTAGCAAAGATGTCTAATCATGTAGCTAGAAAAGGCAATCCTTTACCCTACACGCTGTGTAAATATATGCGAGAACCCCAACAACTCGGGCCACAATCTCGGATGTCTCGTTGTTATGCCTACATATTAGGGATGAGGAGTTGGGGTTATTACCGACAGAGAGTGGCAAATAGAAAAGCATGGATTTTAGAACCAAATGCCCATCGATGACCCGGCGGGTTGGGTTGAACGCTCTACTAATAAGGGGTGCGCAGCACCCCCGAATGAGAGTAATTAGAAGGGCAAGCGCTCATAGACCACTTCTACCACACACCTAGTTCGACACTAACCTTACAGTACCTAGACTTCTAGCATTCACTCTGCATGTGATCTTTATCAAGGGACCTTTCTGACATAGATGGGCGGGATAATATTGTTTTTTGGTTCCTGTTAGATTATTTCTGGTGTTCGATATTACCTCCCTGATGTTTAGGAAGAGGATAAGATCACCTCTTTGTACAAGAAGCAAATCAGCGCTGAAAAATCACGAGACAAAAAGATGTAGAGGCAGTACGTGCCAACCAGCGGCTAGGGGACACCCTACAGAGCTTTAACCTTAACTCGAAGGGGCAGATTTATGCGGAACAAGCCGTAGCAGATGTTTTATAAGCGAGAGCATGAGGGTATAATAAGATAGAAGCAATGCGACGAGGGCCTCGAGGCTGACTTGCAAATCCTGTCGAAAAGTCGAAAAAGCCCAGTGCAGGCATGGGGAAATCTGGGCAGATGGAACTTGCAGGAAAGTTACAACGGCCTAGGAATCACTTTAAGACAAACTTACCTCAAGCTTACCGCAATATCAAGAGTAAGTGTCGCCAATGAACTCCCCGGTTAACAATGTGAAATTTTGCCTTTAAGCCGTAGATAAAGTAGTTGTACATGCACAGTTCAACATTCTAGAACAGTATCCGACACCTTATCCACACACACATTTGTACACAAATTTGCACATTTAATCCACACAAGGTCTTAAACTCAGGTCTGTAAACAACCACTTTCCGTGTTCCACCTTTCGACGCTTTACTCCTTGTTGGCCACCATCTTCACTCGCTCGCTTGGTCACCGTTTTACTGGTTGCCTAACTGGTTGCTTCAGTGGGCACCTCAGTGGTTACTTGAGCCGTCTTGAGACGAGTGGGAGTCTTAGGAATACCGGTCTTTTATCATATTCCAATACGTGATCGCCTCGTCATTCTCATGAATCTGCATGGGTCCTAGCCTCGTATTAGGTAGCTTAACCTTCTCGCCGCTGATCTTGTGGCTTTCAACATGGCGTCGAAGGTTAGTCAGCTTGTTGTCTCGTTGGTATTCGAGCAGAGCTTGCCGTTTCCATCTATTGGGATCCGATAAAAACATTGCCAGGTAGTACTAAGACTAGGGTAGTGCGACCTTCTATCTCTATCTTGAAAGCAGGAGCATTGGAAGGGCGTGTGCTGTGATTGATATAATTAACACTGATAACTGGGGGCGGATCTGTACGAACCGGTACGTGGCGCCATTGTGTGTGGTTCCTCCGGACCAGGTGATGGTGGCCGGAATCAAGAAAAGGCCTATGTATGTCATGATGGCTCCATCCAAAAAAGAAATACCGTCTATCTACTGTATCTGATACGTAGCTCTGGGACATGGCTTGAAAGATCCCTGGCCCGGATGTGCCGTTGAGACACCATAGTCTTCGACGATAGCTTTAATGCCCATTGTCACGATAGCTTCAAAGGTAGCAGCGAAGTGAAGTCTCAAGAGATAATATCTTAGCGGGATAAAGAATTAATTAGGTACTCGCGGTGTTGGGGGATAAGGGGTTGAAGTATTCCGTGTGCGACTTAGGTATACCGCACATACTCAGCGTCACCCTAGCTACGAGTCTTATGCTCTAACGAATAGCTAGACCTGTGAACAATTGTACTCACAAGCGGCTCCTGTCGGGATTATAATCATCTGGCTGCTTAGATAAGCCTATGGCCTGCGTGCTCCGTATTTTAAGGATTCTCTCTTATACTTATAGATCTTTATACACTAGATCTTTATACACACTCATCATCAATCAATACAAGACCACTCTCACCAATTGCTGTAGTGCGTGTTTAACCTGTATTGAGTAATCGATATACCTTGTCCATCCAACAGCTCCTTTCGAAGAAAAAAGGGGGAGGGTACATGCAATTAGCTAAAAGGTCATTAAGTAACTGTGTTTTCAGTGAAAGCATATCGAGATTTCATGATGATTTTTAAGACTATTTCCAGGCAGCGGTACCTGGTACATACATGCCCGTCTCCCGCCTAAGCGATACGTACATACATATTATCATACATACACAGGTTACCTATATGACTCACAACATTAAACCCACATACATACCTACCTAGATATGCATATATATAAATCGAATAGTAGGACAACCTCTGATATGCCTTAGATAGCAATTCTTCTCCACTCTTAGAGAATACAACCATCGTTCGCACTTTGGTCCAGGGTGGGGCGCTTTGGTTTCTCTCGGGAGGACGAACCAAGGATGCCAATGAATGCGAAATATTCCTGCATTAGGCTAAGCTGGCAATTTTGATACGGAGGGAATATCTAAGGTGTTGGACGCCTGAACCGAAATGGTGGAACTGTAAAGCCGATAATTAGGTGGCATGAATTTCAATAGTTACTAGGTTTAATGTTAAACATGCATACCTACTAAGTACCTAGATACATATAGGTACAATATATGTGCATAGGAAACATCAGTAGCTTCACGGATATGTACATAGGCTTGTCACCCTTTATATCCAGCGCCAGTGACTTCTGTGTTATAGGTTGAAACGGAATCATCTTGTGACTGTCAGGACTCTGTGATTCAAATACCTCTCAAGTGGACGATTGCTAGCCTATAACAACCTCTTTATTCTCATCAACGTGAAACCCTCAATACTAAATGTCTGTCACTAGCCCCATTTCCTTATATTCAGCTGTCTCTACCTCCTCTGCCTCTTCCTTTACCCTTCCTCTAACACCTCCAACTAGCCCATAGAAGATCCCCAGCCCCAATATTGAGCTCGAAATGTGTCTCGGTACCACTCCGCTTCTTCAAGAGCAATATCAAGATCATCATCCACGCCTTGTCTGCTAATCCGAGCTACACGTGCAGACTTTTGAAGCCAAAAATGCAAGTTATCAAATAATTTGTCGGACAATTTCGAAGCTGCGTGTACGCCATCAGGCCACCGGGGTGCCGGTGGCGTCGGATAAATGTCGGACAACCGTGCACTGTTTTGGAAGGCGGCCGGGCTCTTTACTCCTTCCTCGTTTGGCTGAAGTGTTATGTGTGGCTTCCTGTCGGGAAGGGGACGCCAGGAAAAGCGCGAGGAATCCCCTCCATATGTAGAAGATGGCGAGCACCAGGATTTCTCGCCTTTAGTGCTCGTAGAGGTTTCAGTCTGTGACAATTCTTGGTAGAGGCCGGACGACTGTACGAGGCTTCGGAGGACAGTCGGATCCTTCGCGGCTGAATTCCATTGCCAACGGTTATCAGGGTCCTTAAAAAGCAACGTGTTCGCGCTACTTTTAATAGGCTGGGACCGTGCCCATTTTAACTGGCGTGATATCTGATTGACTAGCAGATTGCCAAGTATTCGATGTTCATCATTAGGGATCCTGCTGACTTCTGATGCCACTGCATCGTGGAATCTCACCCGAACGAGCATGTCACTCCAAGCCGTATTGTTATTAAGCAGAAGATTTTCGATATTCTTAGGGTTAAGGCCTGTGTCAGCGAGATATGCGAGCATGTTCCCGGCCGACCATACGCAGATTCTGAGATCATCCTTAATAGAATTGACGTCTTGGCCGCACACGACCTAAAGGGCTGATGCTTTAGTCTTGTGTTATGGTTCAAAGTTCACGAAGGATAGCATTACCTGAGCTGTATTGTTTAGGCACATTGTGGTTGAACCGATGATTTAGTAACTTCACTTAGCGGTTTTGGTAGTAACGGATCAAACTCGAATGTTAAATAGGCGGAAGGTGAAGTAGATGGGAAGTAGAAGAAACGCATCTGTGGAAGGCGATGAAATAAATAAGCGACGAAACTACCTAATTGTATGGCGCAAGAAAGGCATATATTAGGTACCTACATACTGACTGTACGCCATAATGTTAATTCTTTGTTCTTTTTGTTATGGCTGCTATGAAATAAATGTGGGTTGGAATTGCATAGAGCGATCATAATGGCGTCAGTTCTTTCAAGCGTCTAGCTTCTAGAAGATGACATTGAATTTTAGATAAAACGGTTCTAATTTGGGCCTTACGGCTATTGCTCATAGACCTAAAGAATGACCAACGCCTAGACTCTTCGAGCTTCTCCCGATAGTAGTTAAAGTCTAGACTTCCCATCAGATCTCCTAACAAAGCTCGCGCTGCCACTTGTCAGATTGATTTGGAGGTCCTTTGATGGTGGTCACACATAGAGTGAATGCTAGAAGGATATATCGAACTCGAGGCGTAGTAAGGGTGATCTATTAACGCTTGCCCTTCTTCAACTTGTGGCTCTGCTAGGGCCCCGCAGGGGCCTCGCGACTGCCCTCTTGTTCCACCTTGTCCCTTTATCCCCTAACACCACTTCTGAATAAGGACCGTCGATAGCACGACTTTGACGATTCGCTGCGTTGTGGGGCGAGAGTCAAAACATTCACGCGAGCTTAGTGACTAGGAGGATGAGGACCGACATGATAACAATTAAGAATTCAAAAAGCAAAGGCCCAGCTTACCTAATATTACTAAACATAGGTAATGAGGTTCATGTATGACAATATCGACGACATATGAACACGTGTAGAGAGGGACCTTGCCTGATTACTTATGAAGAAGGAATAACTACCAATTAACAAGATGAACGATGAAGATAGAGATTAGGCATCGTACATGTCAACTCAGACTAAACAAAACCAACTACTACACGTACGTCAAGTAATAACTATGACGTAATATAGGATGTATGAATATTAACCTGTACGCTCCTTCACAACATTGAATATATGCTAATACCTAAATGCTTAACGAAAAATATATAAAATCCCGGGAATTCCCACATAACTTCAACCATGAGATCGGATAAAGTCACTGCGATACTTGGATATGACCACTGTATACTAACTCAACATGGACTAGTAGGGTGGGTACATACTTTAAGGTACAAGACCCATAGTAATTAAGGTACCTTTTCTACGTGCTGATACCTGAACTAAGTGAAACTATTCCCAACCCTACTGTCTCCCCCCTGACAACCCTTCCTAACCTAGTCGTCGTTGCTGCTGCCGGCGCTGTAGACGAGAGCACTAGCCCGTTGATAGTCCTCCTGCCCTGTGCTGTCACTGGGAGGTCCCCAGACGCCTCCTGGGAGAGCTCCCTTTTAGGACTGCCATCACGCTGGCGGTGCGTGCTCCCTGGACTCATTTGGGGTCTTCTGGGATGGTTCGGTGGTAGAGCTATCGAGCCCCTTATCAGGCTCGTCGAGGAGGTGGCTATATTCGACATCGCCGCCGACGAAAAGGGAGGTATCATGCATGGCAGCAACAGGAGCGACAGCAAGGGTGACGACAGGAAGCTTACTTTGGCATCAACAGCAAAGAAAGGTACAAAGATTTTCTACTGAAACGGTACCTTAAAGTAGGTATCCACACTACTAGTCCATGTTCAGTTAGTATACAGTGGTCGTATCCAGTATCACAGTGACTTTATCCGGTCCCCAAGCATGGCTTCATCCACCGCGGCGCGGTTTCACCAGCTCGACTCGAGCAGACCCTTCGAAACTTTCTAGGTTCGGGACTCGACGTCACCTTCATCTCTACGGTTGGGATGATTGAGATACCGACTAGGTAGACCGGAAGAGCTGATCAAGTACGGCTCCTACGGATTGGTCTTTGGGACGTCGAAGGTCATTCCTGATGTTCAGTCCGACTTGGACGTAGAAGAATACCTCGCGCCGTCGTTCATGGTCATCAACGGGCACATGTTCCGCGTTGAGGGCTATTACAACCACAAGCTCAATGAGGTTGTCCTTGTGACTGGCGGGCTGTGGCCCTATTCTGTCCGCACCCGGAAGATAATGACTTCAGCGTGAGGTCTTCCCAATCTGCTGGGACTTCTTCGGGTGTATCGGGCGGAGGAGACGCGAGATTCTTTGGTACTTCACACCCGTCTTGTTGAAGTGGTTGATTGACTAACTACTTCTTAATCTGATGGCAAAGATTTCAATTATGAAGACACGGTAGGGAAACTAGAGATAGATTCTTCAGAAGGGAAAATGCGAGTTACTTGTTTCGACGTTTGTGGACCTGGCTGTTGTCGAGTGACAGATGACTTTTTCTCGTGAGGCCTAACTTCGTGACGAAGACTTCGTCACGAAAAGTAGTATTTTCAGATAACCAACATCTCTTCGGGAGAGTTGACTTGGTTCCACCCGCCTGCTGAAAGATACGGTATATGAGGTGTTGGTTGTATGTATTAGCTTGCGTGTCAATCTATGAGAGCTATGGGAGAAGCCTGACTTATATACACATTCCTGCCAAGATGCCTTGTACTGTACCTGGAAGCAGTCCCTTTACCACTCATTTCAGCACCGCCGAAGAGCTACGCCGCCTCTTCGAAACTGCAACGTGGAGGAATTGGGTACCCGATAATAGATTAGAATGTACCTAGTTGACAGGTGCGCCTCACCGTGATAAGTTTGTAGATAAAACCTGTGACTGCCTATTTGCAAAAATATGTATATTACAGGACTTGCATGAGGGCGAGGCGTTGTTAACAACTTCATAAAGTGCAGGAAGAAGGAATACTCTGCGAAAGCCTCGTAAGGAGATTCTTAACCTTGGAAGTGATTAATAAGAGCTAATCAAATACATGTAGCTACGAAATGATAGCGTTGACGACTCATTCGGGTAGCAGGCTGGCAGGTTCGAAGCCCTAATTTTGCTGCGGCACTAAATCTCCAGTATTCCACTAACCCCATTTAGAAGGCGGGCAGGCGGGGTACGTCCTTTCCCCGGAATTGCGCAACGTTCACAGCTCCTCTGAAGGAGCCACAAAGAATACGAATAACTGTAGAAATAAGAGGTTTGTTTAATTAGAATTATTAATATCCTTTGGAAGAGCTAATTGAGACTATATTGGGAATATAAGTTTTATCACTATACGCCCCTTATTGGCTAGAGAAATTGGGCGAGAATGTAGATGGCAGGCCGCGCGCGGCCAACCACTTTCCAAATCGGGTTAGGATAAAATTTTCGACTATGGTAACCCTCCTAAAACTCGGGCATGTAGTACACTGTTAATCGCATCCATACCTACATTTGACATACTGCCCACAGGCAAGTGCCAGCTGATTTATTATGTAGTGTTGCTGAAATTTTACACATGATAATAGGTAGAAGGTACATAGGTGTACCTACCTCATATGTAAACTACATACATGTACCTAATGATGTATATAGAAAGTGCGACACACCGTGATGGGGATATTATCCCACACCCTTCAGCAACATCGATTTTCAACTTCTTTTCTAGTACCTCTCTAGTGACTTATAATGCTATTCGTTCATCGGCCATTCTTTCCTAGTTCACGAGGATTATTCTCCTTATGTTTCTTAGAATTACCCACTTGGTGGCTTCATTGTAGTCAATCAAAGCACGATAAGAGATTTGGGCGCAACGTCTAAGGAGACGATGCTAATACGTCTACTAATGTAGGTACAACCTTGTCTACCTATTAGGGAGATGAAGAAAACCCGATGATTCAACATGCAAGACTCTACCTCGGAATCCCAGCTAGATGAGATACTTGCTCAAATCAACGATCCTGACAGATTCGACCGCATTGTTGATTTATGGACACGGATTGAAAATGCTTGGCGAGGACAAGAGACCGCCCCTTCCTTATCCTTCGAATACTGGGCGTTAACCAAGATTGCGCCACTTTCTCTTGAAATAGCATGCCGTGAAACATTGAAGAGTGAGATGGAAGGGATTCAATTCAAAGACAGACTCCAAAGCATCGCCCAGAACTGGGATGTTCACGTCGCCGTCGTCGTATTCTGTCTTGGTGGCCCTGATGCTATATGCCACTCCAGAACCTTGACCGCATTAACCCGTCTTAGTAAGAGCAAGACTTTTGCAAGTGTTGCAAAGACTTATGCTGAGATAAAGCACACAACCCGGACTTCTTCAAAGCAGAGGACCAAGAATTTGCAAGGGAAGACAATTCTCAGGAAGGCCGTAAAGACTCTCGGCGGGGACTTCTGGCCTTCTCGACTTGGAAATGCTGCCAATGCTGCCAATGGCACCCAATCTCGTCAACAAAGACTCTCTAACTCACCAGAGTCGCTCCCAGCATCTCCATCGCCGCAATCCACTGGCGTGGAGATGCCGGTCAACAGCATGCCTTCTCAATCGGACCATGACGCGCGAGAGGATACATCTACGACTGGATCCTTCCCCGAAGACAATAATGAGGATGAAATGGAGTCACCGGGAGTTGCCCGAAGCTACAAACCTACCAGCATACCCACTTTCGAAGATTCTGATGAAAACACAGATCTCGAGCATTCTGATCTTGAGCTCCCACCCCCGCATTCACCAAGCGAAAACGATGACTTCAGAATGACACTCTCGGAACTTACCACAGAGCTACCGAAAAACTCATTGAAGGAAAAGGAGCCTAAAGACAGTTTCAGCGTATTGTCAGTGCATCTACCAGCTAAGAGGCCTTCAACGACACAAGATAGAATATCACTCGGGGGGGAAGCCACAAAACGAAGGAGGAATGAGGGCGACACCAAATCAAATCCGGATCACCAGGAACCAGGTGTATCCATATCCAATCTATCATGTCTAGATGAAAGCCACCCGAGCCCTAGCGATTCTCAGTCACACAGGACACTGAACACTTTCCGAGAACAACTTCAACAGGTTCAGACTCTTATCCCACAGGCGTGGTTGAATGATCAACCAATCAATACATTATTAAATCGACTACAGTCAGACTCCATCAGCGTAGTGGACAGCGTTACTACCACAGCCTGGGCGGAGCGGCGTCTCAGCACTGGTGCTCTTAGTCGCTTACGTTCACAGTGTCTTGGTAAGGATTTAATTCTATTCCCCGTACATGACCGGGCGTCTTGTCATTGGAGGTTATATCGCCTTCAAATATCTCCGGGCCCCACTCCCGTCGGCCACGACCTAAATCAACCCATCAATAGACATGGAAATAACGAACAGGATGCTAGGAGCCAATGTCATGATAATATTCACTCAGAACTAGAATTTCGACTAGAATGTTTTGACCCTTTAAAAGTGGCAAGCGATCATACGACGGATTCAATCCAATCGTTCGTCTCTGAGATCTTCTCTTTACCCCAGGTTATTTGCCATAGGCAAACATGCCCTCAGCAACCCAATGACTTTGATTGCGGAGTTTATGTCATCGCTATAGCCTTCATCCTAGCCCATTCATCGGGCAATTATTTTGGGCTTGGACTACCGCAGTTGTCGAATGATAGCCTTGACGGGGATGCCTTACGTCGTCTCTTCGCCGATCAACTACTGACTTCGTCCTCGTCAACCCTTCCTTACCCTGCCATCAGATCTGAACCTCACCCGTCAACGTTTCGCAAGGATATGCGTACCATGGTCGACCGTATAACTCTCGTTAGGAGCTTACAAGCGAAGACGCTCTCATTTTCTATCCCTAGGCCTGACAATTACAACGAGACCCGAATCATAGCGGGAGATATGGCCCTAATTAATTATGCAGCATACCTTTTAGGTATGAGGAAATTTCACGACATGCATGAATGCTATATGAGGAAGGTAGTCGACTTGCTAAGGGGACGGGAAGCGCAGGTCAAGCAACTACGATTACTCCATGATTTTCTGAAGGCTAGAGAGGAATATACAGGCTCTGGGATCGGATCGGTGGGAGCAGAAATTGCTGGGGCGACAGTCGGCGACGAAACCATACTACATCCACTACAAGATATCGAAAAGGCAGTTCGAGGCATGTCTAGCTCGCCCCAATTCCCAGCATGGGAGTTGCGAATGAAGCATGCTGTAGGCGAGGCACTCGAATGCAACAAAGTTCTCATCGTGCTCATCAAAAAAATGGCTCAGCTACATGATAATCTACACATGTCAGCTACGTCCTAACCAGCAGATATTTGGTGCTTAGTCAGAATTCTAAGCTAGCAGAAAAAATGTGTTATTTTCTTGCCGCAAATAGCGGCGTCGCTTTTGCGACATAATTGTTTTGCGCATCTAACTAACTGTTAGGAACTAGGGGTCCTATGATTGATGTCGTGGAGGTACAGGGTGAGCAACTAAGAGATACTACGCATGTAGCCCCCAGTACGGTAGCCGGGGACTTTTAACGCGGGCTATTCCTGATCAACAGAAAAAGGGTTGACCCGTACCGTGAGACATTTATTCAAGTCAAAGGTAGAGAAGCCACTGAAGTGATCGAGCCATTTAGAAGATCATGAACAAGATTAATTAGATCACTTGAATTAATTGTCTTCATTAAATAATGAGCGTTGTTATCCGGGCTGCCGGGCTACCTTTTTTTTTTAATATCCGCGCTACCTGTCACAGAAATAAGGGTCCAGTCTAATTGGATATCCCTTCGAATCCACGGATCAGGGTTGATCCGTACCGAGATTACATGAAGTGAAGTTTCAAGGGATAATTCAGATTGAACAGAACAATCAAGAACACAATCAATGACAATCAATTAAGCCCTACAATTAAGGACTATCATCAGTAATTACACCGATCAGGTGCATACAGTGATTGCGTGACACTACCCCCACATTTATTTTGAAATCTGACCAATTAAACGCGCGTACTCTTACCCCGCCATACTCCTCCATCACCAGATTCTCTCCACACATTTAGACGATAATAACTTTTGACTTAAATGTCGCAGAAGAATGCAATTTAAACCATCTTAGAGCCATAATTAAGGGCTACATTTAGACATCAACCTTATCTGAATGCATACCATATAGATAGAGCTATCTGAACTGAAACGCAGGCGCAAGGGAGGCAGAGAGGATGAGTGGTGTCACGTGCTGCTGCCTTTGAAGCTGTCAAAGTTTAAGGTTAAATATCGTCGTGGATATTAGGTGCATCCATGCAGGCTTGGTATCAGATTGTAGCCCTCAGCTCGAGCTCTAAAATGATTCAAACTGCATCCTTCTGCGATATCTATGTCAAAAGTTAGGTATCTTGGTTCGATTGTAGGGAGACATTGGTGAGGGCGTGGGAGTATGGCGGGGTAGATATCCTGGGCTCTGATTGGTCGGATCTGAAAGGTTGCGGGGGAGGGTAGCAGAATAGCGTCAGACTAATAAATGCCCCAAGTGCGAGTAATACTGTGAAATACTATGCAATATTGCGTACTGTATATCACAGTACTATTCTTACATGGGGCACATAGTCTGACGCTATTCTGGGTAGCCCGTTCTGCCGTTTAACCCACGCTCTTACCGTAAAGACCCATACATAGCATTACTTTCCCATTTAGGAAGAGTTTTGTTCAATAGTATCGAATTTCAATAGTACCCCACCTTACCAAAAGCCCTTCTCGAAGAGCAGTAAAGACATGGGAATAACTTTAGAAATACGGTGTTGACTTAATTGAGATTTGTATTCTTTGGAAGGGCTAATTGAGACGATTCTAGCAATATAAATTGCATCCAGATGCACCCCTTCTTGGTGGCGCTGCTGAGCTATAAAAGCCAAAGGACCAAATCGGCTCTTTGAGGCTATTATGTGACACCCCTTCTCCTGACACTTGCAACAGCTACTGCAACAGGTTCAATTTAGTCAGTCAGTCTAATTCAGTCAGCTATTCAGATCAGCTATGTACGTACGTGGGATGTGGTGGTTAGGTGAGAGGGGGCCACGTGATAAGGATTCTAGCTGCCATTTACCTTTATATCCAATTTCCACGCCCAACTTTGGCTGCATCACGATAATACTTATATTGCCGGAATCTCTTAATTCAGCTCTTCCAAAGAATGCAAACCTTAATTGGATCCATTATATATCATTGAAGTTATTCCCAATTCTTTGAAGGGACCTTTAGACGGTTCGCGATTAGCGGCAATCGTTTAGGTGGGGTACTATTAAGATCAAGCGATGAACCTGACTGCCTGAGCACGCATTAGCCACTGGATACAAGGTTACTACGGTATGGCCATTTTTAACGTATAGGGGGGCTTTCGACGCCTTACTCAAACGACGACTACTTCAGAAAATGCACAGGCAGGGCTAGTCGATCGAGTGGTAGAGAGTTTTCTAACGGTCGATAAATCGCACCCACTCGTGCAGAGAATCGCCACGAGAACCATTGACAGGGGACGTGGAAAGTGGGAACACAGCCTTTGAAAACAAAGGTACAGACGGTTGCGAGGCTCCTACCACCCATTCAGAGACCCTTTGCTAGTAGCTCCCAGGTAGCCCTGAAGGCTCCAGAATCAATCCCACGGTCTGAACAAGGAGGACGCTGCTAAAGAATTCAAAACATGGTACGACGCACTCCCAGACTACCTAGCTCGGACATTGTGATCTTCTCAGATGGATCACAAGAGAACACCGAGGTTGGATACGGGTATACCATTTACCAGAACGGAACTCCAGTTGAATTAGGCAAAGGCCGACTAGACTACTGCTCAATAGTCTTCGATGCGGAAGTGGTCGGAGCTTGGTTGTTGTTGTTATTTTTTAACGTCTGAGCGAGCGAGCGTGGGCTCCTCCTCGCAACCTCCCTAGCGGTAGGGAGGTGGCAAGCTTTAATACACACGATGCTAATGATGCTGATCCTGATGATACATATTATGATGCCAATTCTTGCCTCTGGAGGCTCAACATTCCCTGATTAGCGATCACTACCTGTCGATCCCCCTAATCTCGAGTTATACCAGCTCGACGCCCCTCTAGCCTCGTGGCTTTCCGACTCTGCAGGTCCTAACTAAAAGGTTGGTTTAGTAATTGGTCGTGGGGTGTCACCTCCCGTGGCTCCCTACTGGGGGTTCTTTTCGCCCTTTGTTCAGGGCTTTTCCGCCCCTTTTAAATAGGTACCTTGTATTAGTTAAGATTGGGTTAATGTTTTATATTTTTGTATTTTTGTTTGTTCCCTATCCTCGTAACCGACTATATAAAAGAGATAGTTAACTATAGGCAGTTATTGAAACAGCCCCCCGGAGGTGATACTTGCAATTTTGTTAGGGGATATATCGTGTCAGACTAGTGGCGAGGCTCCGCAGGAGCCTTAGCTGGATATATTAGGAGGGGTTTCCTCCTTTTGGATATTAAGAGAGATAGGTATTATATGATTAGTTACCTTATTACCCCTAGCTACTATTCAAGAGACCTCCTTCTGGGCACTCACTCTACGTATGATATCCATTATGGGCACCCAACCATCTGACATATTTCCTCCTTTTCGTCTTTACCTTCGGCCTCCAAGGCCCTCCGCCTCTCCGTATCCCTCTATAAACAGCACTATTTCCCTTTCTCCGTAAATGGCGGTCATATCTCGTTGAAGAAGTTAGTAACTTCGCAAAACTTCCTAGACTTTAGAGGGTGCTACACTAGCTACCTCCAGTAGGTCGCCCTATCCGTTGAGCTATATAGTTCGAGCCCTACGTAGCCTTGTGGGCCAACTCTCCCTACTCCAGTTCGTTCCATCAGGTCTCTTGTCCTGTTTCAGCAGGCGTGGCCATTCCTTCTAAAGGGCTCTCGTCTTTCTACAGTGCACCATATGTGCCAGGCCATTGTCTTTAATCCCTTCCAGGTATAATGTACAACTGCAATATACCTCTGCTTCCCTATGGTTGAATCTGTTGTGATACCACTTATAATCCCCGTGTGCTAAGATAGGACTCAGATACCATCCTGATATTTTCCTGGGTAATAGTAGAGCTTGGGGTTTTCTCCCGGGTCTGTAGTTGATCTGGGCCTCCAGAAACCTACTCGGGATGTCACTCCCTTTCCACCACTCCGTTGCCATTTCCCGAATTTGGGCCCTGGCGATGTATTTGATTCCCGCTGCCGTGGGTCTTGATCCCGCATCCAGAGTGCCGCTCTTTGCGTCCTTTTGGGTTAAGGACCATAGATGTAAATTCTCGCTATCCTTGTACAACAGCAATCAGTCCTGCTGTGGGGTTGACATCCTCGGAGTAGTCAATGGACAGTACTTAGTGGGTGCGTTGCATTTGCAGGATGAGCTTTTCCAGAGCTGAAGGCAGGTCCAAGTCCGGGTTATCCAGTCTGACGCTCTTGAGTGTTGTCCTTCGCCATACAAGCATGTACAACTGCATGTTCTCGGATGTGTGGAAGAACTTTTTGGTTTCATCAACCATCTTGTCGAAGTCAAATCCTTCCTCAGCGAGGCGATCAAAGTAATATTGCAATGCACGTCCTTTCAGCATTATGGAAAATGGCTTCATGGTATTGTTCGGGTGCAACACCAGCCTTGCGACAAAAGTCTTTGAAAACCGAAATCTTGAAAGAAAAGATTTCGTAATTTTCTCAACTGAATTTCTATGATTCGTTGTTCTACATCTTGACAAGATTAGCAAGGCTCCGTGACGGAGTCTAGAAGTACTGCTAGGATTAGAATGGAGCTTAGCTGTTTGCTAGTGGGTTCTGCTAACCTTGATGTTTACTAGGAGGCGGACCGAGAGGCGCATTCGGAGGTGGGTTGGGGGTAGGATTGCGAGGATTGGGAGACAATGACGGTCCAGGTGCCGAACGTGGTGGGAATCGCCAGTTACTGTCCTGGGTAATACCAAGCGAGTTCCCTCCGAAGATATTGGTTTGTTGGCTATGCAGCCCCCCCGAATAGATCTGTCGGTGGTTGCTGGAACGTAGTAGTCGCCGGCGTTTGGTCAACGGGTGAACTGGGTGGTGTCGGTTGGGCCGCATTGATGAATGCGATCTTCTTGTCAATCTTTGCCGTAAAGTGAAGATTGCTCATGCTGATGAACTTATCATACCTCGTTGGGTAACTTGATGGCTTCATTCGTCGGGTAACCTGGGAAGTTCTTCTCTTGGAGGCATTGACCAATCTCTCACTATTGTTAAGACCATTCTTGACATACACTCCATGCCGGAGGAGATAGGTAGTGATTAGAGTCCGAAGATTCTTGTTCATCTTGAAATGATGTTCCTCTTCTCAGCCAGAGAAATCGGAAATAAATTCTTCCCAGAGCCTTTCGTCGAAGAGATTCTCATCATACAATAGGGAACATTCAGCGACATATGTGTCAAGTTGCTCTTGGGTTGCTTCCTCTATCTCGTCGACTTCGCGGTCGCCACCAGAGAAGTCCTGCAATAATGCATCCTTGTCATCACCTAAGTCCTTCTCTGCGATCCATTTGGTGTACTCGTTCCCAAGTCCCATGTGTTCCACCAAATAACGCTTACGAGCCTCGTCTTCACGAATGATCCGTCGTTGATGAGATTCTGTCACAACACGTCCCGGGTGCGGCAACAGTCTTCTAAAGACGTCCATTAGCGGTGTAGGTTCCAGGTGATCAACAGATATCACATCATGAATGTGCTAATGTTCGGGGAAGTTAAGTCTATACGCCAACCGGCCGATTCGTTCTTTAACGACGAATGGCCTGGCATATTGTTGACCAAGCTTCTTGCCGAGGATTGCTGTTGAAGGAATATTGTATCCCTTGTGTAGCTGCAACAAAACGCAATGACCTTGGCGAAAAAACATAGGCTGATGACGCGCGTCGTAGAATTTCTTTGAAGTCATGGCGGCGAGGCTGGTGGTGTCATGGCAACAAATGTGCAACTTTGGTGAATTTGTCGACGGCGACACTGACGGCGTTGAAACCTTCGTTATCTTCCATTCAATCCAAATATTTCCATTTTTGTAGGCCAATATCGCTTCTCCGAGGTAGTTGAGGTTCTTGAGAGAAATTCAATTGGTTGAATTGCCATGCGTGGTGGATATGTCGTCAAATTTGCCGTCTAATACAAAGATCTTGCTCAATGCCTTGTTTTCAATGTGGTAAACGCGGACACCAATTCCTTCTTTAGAGCGTGAAATTCGATGCAGAGAATTCTGTTGGTGTCAAAAGAGCATAGGAAGGTATATTTGGATAAGGATTGCTTAATTAATAGAAACAATAATTTCTCCTTTTCTGTTAGCGTGTCCAAAGGGACGCTTGTTGCCCATTGCTTCCGACCGGTTTTGGATTTGCCATTTCGTGGATTAGCGTGTAATAAAAGCAATTTGCGTTTGTCCAATGGCTTAACAATCATGCCTATCTAGGGATATTGTTGCGCATATATCCCGATAAACCGATGAATGTTTCGAGATCGCGAAGCGTCAATGGGATGTTGATTTTGGCTATAGCTGTTAATCGCTCCTTGGTTGTTGACAAACCGAATGAATCCACCATTCGTCCAAGGACAACAGCACCGATGAACGATTTTGACGGTCCGATTGAAATATTCTTATCTTTGAGAACGAGGGAGACTTGAATTAAACCATTAACGTGTTCATCCAATGTAGCTGACATAATGTAGATGTCACAACAGCAATCAGCTGCGTTAATGGGGTCCATAATGATGTCCATTTGCCGTTGAACATATGCGTTGTCGTTATTGTGAACGCCCATTAAGTTTTGGATGAACTCTCCATTAATAATAAAACGACATTGCATCTAAGATTGTGATAAAAGGCTTTCCAGATATTTTCGATAACATTATTTCTTAGGACTTCATTGGATATATATCGTTGAGATTTATCTTGTTGAATGTGCGAGTATCAATAACCATACGGCCTTTCTTCAAAGTTTCGTCTTCCGTGAGCAAATTGCTAAAGTCTTCGCAATAGAGGACAAAAACTAGCATTGAAAATGAGGTTAGTCGTATAGTTCGAAAGACGCGTTTCTAACCTCCGAGCTTAGCTATTGTAGCATCAACGATCTGTTGATCTTTCGCGTTGACGACATATGGCCTGCATTTCTTTTTCCTATCCAGGTATTAAGTCAAAGCGAGGAAGCTTATCCTCATGAACTTTGGCAAAACCTTTGTCGACAAAAACGTCTTCAAATTGGGAAATGATTGCTACAGTTTAGTGTAGACTGACGGGTCTTTTGGTCTTTGTAGGTTGTTGCTCCGATGGGATGATTTTCTGAATTTAGGCTTTGAGAGGCGATAAAATCCGTTGATGACCTAAGGATTCTTGTTTCTGTCTCTTTGCGGGATTTTTGCACTGTTAATTCTACTGCTTTATCATTAGTGGCATAATATCCTCGAAGGCCTTAATCCATTGGCGATATATGTCCCATGAGTGTGTTTCGGGGCAGAAATACTGGTTTGTGGGAGTCATTGCGAACAATAATTTGAGTGATATTATCATTAACCAATGACGCAAAATAGGAAATGAGATTTATGGTAAGCTCGAAGATACTATCTTAACCAAATGATACTGTATGGACGACGTCCAAATATGCATGTGTGAATGGGGGGACTATGGTGTCTTATAGAGCTTGCACTCTTGCTTTCTCTTGACAACGATGTTTAGGGGTAACCGTCAATTGGATGGCGATTTTGCATGATTGGATGATTGCAATTTTGCGTGAGAGCAACATGTGCGCTTGGAGGCCATCAACAAGAGAAGCTTCTCTGATGTCAGAAAGGTCCCTTGATGGAGGTCATACGTAGAGTGAATGCTAGAGAGACTACTGCGAGGCAGTATCGGACTAGATAGAATGTAGAGATGATCTATTGACGCTTGCCCTTCTACTCCTCTTCGAGGGGCTTACGCCCCCTTTATATATTGCCTCATATGGCGCTATATTGTTCCTGGCCCTAGGCCTAATCTGGCTCTTATCCCTGTTATCCCCTGACATCTGATGAAAGTGGCGACAATAGGTTTTCCATCCTTGATGCCTTTGAAGTCCGAGGACAAGCATTGGCGTTGCCCGTTTGCGAATTGCGATATTTGGATAATGTCGTTAAACCCGTGATTTATCTGCAATTGTCCTAGCACAGCTAGTGTCAGCGCAGATGTCTTCTTGATGTTCAGACTCAATTGATGTTATCGAGAAAAAATTGAGGTAGGTCCTGGTCTTGTATGCAAACCCAGTGCCGACATCAAGTCGAGCGTCAACGGGGGATTCGATGATTGAGGACTGATGGAATTGCTATTCTATCATCTGCATGGTGGATGTCCATCAAGATGGGATTGACTTCAACAGCGATTTGGGCACTGTCGTAGGATTGTTGTGTCAATGGGGGTTGATTCATTGACGACATTGGGTCTCGTTGTCCAACATGTTGACGAGGCAAGTGCCGAAACAATTTGTTGCGACTTGGGAGATGGATGCCATAAATTCTACAAACCGCCGTCTTGGGTTGGGGAACAATCTTGCCGAATTGCGCCACCTCTTCATTGTCGTAATTATCCACTTATGCGGGGCCGAAGTCTGGGAGAATTTGACCACAATCCGCGGCTGGATCTCCGACATTGCCGTGGTATGTGAAACCTTGTTGATCATCTTGCTGATGTTGAGAATCTTGGGAGTATTGATCATTTCGAGGGTATTGATCATCTTGCTGTGGATATTCCATTCCTTGATTGTCAACGTCTTGATTTCCGAACATTGTCGTGTAGTCATTTGAATATTGCTGGGGATCTGGTTCGAATGATGGTTCAGCCATAAATGCTCTCCCAGTCGGTGTCCACCCTGCTGGTTCGGCCATTGCCGTGGTTGATTCTGGGACTGAGAATATGTCGGCAACATCGGAAGTGGCATACCTAGGTGAGTCGACTCTGTGCGTTGGCGTATCTCGCCTGGTCGTCCTGCGCTTTGGTCATGCTGTGCCTAAGTTCGTTGATGATGTTGCGAATGCCCTCGGCGTGTCTGTCGGCCTCGTCTCGTTCTCGGGCTTCGGTTCTTGACAAGTCGGGTGGTCGAGGTGTTCCGGGCTCGATTACTATCCTCGGGTTCATTCCGTAGTTCGCGTAGAAGGGTGACACTTTTGTCGTGCTGGAAACAGCATTGTTGCTTGAGAATTCTGCTAACGGTAGCCAATCGACCCAGTCATCTTAATAGTGCGACACGTACAGGCGGAGGTATTGTTCGAGTGCAGCGTTAACAATTTCCGTCTGTCCGTTTGTTTGTGGGTGATAGGCGGATGATGGTCGTAACCGCATGCCCAACCTCTCGGCTAAGCGTTTCCAAAATCCTGATACGAATTGGCTACCCCTATCGGAAACTGTTACCTCCGGTGCGCCGTGGAGTGAGAAGACGCGTTGGACGAACGCGTCGACCAAGGTTCGTGAGTCGAGAGATTCGCACGGTACAAAGTGGCGCATCTTTGTCAGGCGATCCACAACCACTAACACATGCCTATACACCACGCCATTCCTTGTGCAATCTGGGTGTCCCGTAATGTATGGAATCAATTGAAATATCCGTCTATGCTCGGAAAGGTACTTGAGGAAGCCGCTTGGTCCATGCCTGGGGCCTTTCGCTTGCTTGCATCCGTGGCAAGCTTTGACAAAAGTGGATATTTCTTTGTACATCTTAGGCCACCAGTACGTTCTGCTGATCAGCTCGCTGGTTTTTGCTTCATCAGGGTGTCCGGTGGTCGAGCTGCCATGCGTCCGTTGCATGATTTGAACGCGTAGGTGGTCGTTCTCAGGCACGTACAATCTCCCCTGGTAGTAAACTCGGCCTCTGCGCAGTTCGCAGTCCTGGAAAGGGGTTCTCAGGTGGTCCTTCATGTCTTTTGGCCAGGCGTCCCGCGTCAGGATGGCGTCTATCATCCGTTAAGCGAAGTTATCTTTGGCGTAGGCGGCATCTGTGAGTTCGTCAAGGTCCTCATCACTCCCGATGGCTCGTAGCTTGAGTGGTGCTACCCCGGGGGCCAGTGCTCTGTCTGGGAGTAATTGTTGCAACCTAGACGCGACTCGGTCGTCTTGGACATCTTTCTTCTTGGCCATGTCTTCACGTCTCCTGCTGAGAGCGTCGGGCTTTGCAGCTGACTTGCCTGGCCTGTATATGATTCTGAAATTGAACTGACTGAGGAACTCTGCCCATCGGACTTGTCTCTGCGTGAGCAGTTTGGTTGTCATAAAGTATTCGAGGTTCTTGTGGTCTGTTATCACTTCGACCGATTCCTCGGATCCTTGAAGCTCCGGTCTCCATTCCTAGAATGCTTTGATCCATGGCTAGTAGTTCTTTGTCATAGATCTCATAGTTGCTCTCGGCTGGAGAGTGCTTTGAAGAGAAGAAAGCAACCGGGTGGACGCCGGATTCGTCGTATTGTGACAAAACCTCTCCCGAGGCCCAGTCCGATGCGTCCGTTTCAACCACAGTTCTTCTTGACGGGTTGAAGTGCTTTAAGATGGGACCTTCGGTGAAAGCTTTCTTGAGTTTTCAAATGCTTTTCCGCAGTCGTCAGACCATTCCCAAACTACGTTTTGTCTTAGCAGTCGTATCATCGGCTTAACAACAGTTGAGGCTTCTGATAAACCTTCGGTAGAAGTTCGCGAAGCCCAGGAACTTCTGGAGGTCTTTCCGGCTGCCTGGTGGTTCCCATTCGCGTATCACGAGGACCTTTTCCGGGTCCATCTCGATCCCGTTCGTGGAAATTATGAGACCTAGGTACTTGGTCCTTGTGGTGTGGAACTTGCATTTGTTGATGTCGGCTTGCAATTCTACCTTCCTCAGGGCCAGTAGGATTTTTCTGACATGCTCGACATGTTCCTTTGCGTTATTGGAGTAGATGATGATATCATCTAGGTATGCCGAGGTAAACTTGCCTAGGAAATGGTACAGTGTGTCGTTGATGAAGTTCTGGAATGTGCTGGGGGCATTGCACAGGCTGAATGGTGTCACTAGGGTTTCGTACAAGCCGAAACGTGTTGTGAAAGCCGTCTTCCATTCGTGTCCCTCTGCTATCCGTTCTCTGTTGAACGCAGCGATGAGGTCAAGTTTGCTGAAGATTTTGGCGTTGGCCAAGGCGTCTAACGTCTCTCGGATCAGAGGTAGAGGGTATCTATTCTTCACCGTTACGTTGTTGAGGCCTCGATAGTCCACGCAAACTCGTACACCTCCTCCCGGCTTGTGTTCCAGGAGTAGTAGTGCTGCGATAGATGCGGATGAGGGCCTGATGCAACCTTTTTAAGTTGTCGTCCAGGTACTTCTTGACGACCTGGAGTTCCCGTTGGGACAAAGGTCTTGTCCTCTCGGTCGGTGGATCTTTGCCCTCCTGGATCTCGATCTTGTGGTCGTAAGCACGTCTAGGTGGTAGTTCAGCGGCTTTCGAAGGTAGAAAGACATTAACGAGGTCGTGATATTCCTTTGGTAATCTCTTCTTGATGTCCTCGGCATCGAGTGGTGGTTTGTTTGTCAAGTACTTGTCTTCGTCCTCGGCTGTTATCTTGTAGAGGAAGTGTTTGTCATACAAGCAATCGACAAATTCGTGGTATCTCGGGTCAAGTGGTTCCTTGAAGGAGTTCTTCTCACCTTGAGTTGTCAGGAGTTCACGCATCTCAGCTTCGTCGAGATCCGGTGGTTTGAGTTCCGGTTCATCTGCTCATGCCAATCTGGACGTCGATATTCTCGATATCCTGACGTCTTTTTGTCGACAGAACCAAGCAAATGAGGTTCCGGATAGGATCCGAATGTTGTCGTCTGTCAAGTAGCAAGGGATTGACTCGGTGTGGTCATCAATCTTTTGTTTGATTGTCGTGTACTCTGTGACGTTTCCGACGCGCTCACCGTCCGCGAAGCGTAGTTTTGGTCGATCAAGCTTGCATCTCTCAAATCCGCAGGCGTGCGCTAACTTTCGATCGAGGAAGGCTAGCGCCGAGCAACCTGAGTCGATTAGTGCGGGAATGCTAAGTTTCCCACTCTTTCCTTGCGAGATGAACGTGTCTACCATTAGTGACCCTTTGTTGATTCTGGCCATGTTGAGGTATAGTAGGTCACGTTCGTGGCCCCGGGGTCGACTGTCCTCGGGGCCTACTCTTTTGGCGAGCCCTGGCTCTCTCCGTCGTCATCAGAGTTGTTGGCCCTGGAACCGGTCTCGAACCATTGTTCCTCGTCATCGCTATCCCAGTGAACCTTTCTGAGCTTCTCTTTGTCGTTTTTCCGGCCGTCTCTCCCGCCGTCTTTCAGGTTGCCTTTCTGATCGTTTGTCTTGCTTGTAGAAGTCTTGCTTGTAGAAGGGGTTGTTGCTGTTCCTCCTACTCTGCATCGTTGGAGGGGCAGATTCTGGCCTTCAGGGCCCTCGTTGACGTGCCTCCTCTATATGTCTGGCAATTGTACACTCCGTTTTTTGGTGACCGGGCTCCCCACAGTACAGGCACAAACCATTGGTGAGTCGTCTCTGGCGTTCTGTAGCCGTCAGACGCTTGACGCTAATGCCGTCGGTCTGCATTGGGTCGCCCTCATCTGTTGGTAGCGAGTAACAAACCGGGTACGCTCCTGTTAGGTTTGTGATGTTGTAAGTCCACCAGGTTCTCAGATAGGGACCGGAATATGTCTACCCAAGCATCGAAGTCATCCGACTTGAGTCTCAGATAGACGCTGACGAGTGCGCCTTGTAGCTCCTGACTGATCTTGGCCTTGAGTCTGGACACTCTGCTGTAGCTGTCCATCTTCAGGTTTCCTGCAATGCGCATGACTTCGGCTAAGAATACGTTGAACGGCTGGTTCTTTTGGAATAGGCCATCCATCTCCCTGGTGGCTTGGGCCAGCCTGTCCACTGTATCGCAAGTTTTCTCCAGCGCGTTGATCAGATCGTCTGCGGAAGGCCAAGCCCACATCTGTGGATCCTCAGGGCACAGGTAGATGTTGTCCATGTGAGGCTATACCTGCAGGCTCGCGGATCCCGAGAGTCTAGAGATGGTATACAGAACGCAGTCGTACGGTGTCTGGTACGTCTCTCTTTCAACATGCAGTTTCAGGCGGACGGCTGACTTCCATGCCCTGAACTGGGTTTGTCGCTTTTTCAGATCCTTTTCGTCCCCCTCAAACTCTGGTGGGTCCTTTATCTTGGAAACACTGCCTCTGCGAGTCACGGTCCTCTGTTCAAGGACTTCAGCCTTACCTTTGAGTTTTGCGAACTGTTGCTTCAACAGGGCCATTTCCTCACCGCCCCGCGCGTTTTGTTCCCTGAGTGCCGTCATGCCTGCTCTTAATTGACCTATTCCCATGCCCAGGACGGTTAGCCAGTCTCGCAAGATGGCTCGTGCCTTTGAGTTAGGTGGTAGGAGGAGTCTGCCTCTGTTGCTGTTGACGCTGCTGATTGGGGTATGGACGTTGTCCATATTGATTCTGAGGACTCTGACCACCAATATTCTGAGCTGGTCTCTGGGGAAAATTCTGACGTTGAAAAGGCATCTGACCACGGTTCTGCTGGTAGGATTGGTTCTGGGGATAATTGTTGTATTGGGGCCTGTAGTTCTGCTTCTGTCGTTGTTGTTGATTAGCTTGACGTCCTTGAGGGTATTGCTGTTTTTGAAGGGGTGATTCTGCTTGCCGCAATTGGCAGAAGGATAAGCTGGTTGATTATTGGGGATGTTGTTTGATGGGAGCTGAGCTGCTTTCGCCCTCAGCACACTTTCCCTTGAATCCAACAACTCCAAAAACTGGCCAATTGTCGTCTTTTCTGTTGGTTTGGTCAATTGACATTGGATCTCAATGTCCAAGGCTTCGAAAGCGTAAAGAAGCTGAGCATGTAGGGGTATATCGCAACACATTGCATCACGAATGATGCTTTGAACAAATCGTCGTAGTGATCGCCGTCCTTTCTTCAAATCCCATAACTAGCGTAAAATGTTTTCCGTTTGCCACACTCTGCTCTTTGCGAAATCGCTTCTTCAGTGCTTTACAAATGTATTCAACATCGTGTGACGCCAAGGCATCTTTCTCCATATCCGACAACTCTGTAGAGAGCCATGCTTGTGCTGTCTGTTGAAGGCATGCTGACCACACAGCTTTGACTTTGGCTTCACCCCATGCATTCGGGTTGGCGAGCTCCTTCAATCGATCTGTAAAGGCGAAGACATTGTATTTTCCTGAGGGGACAACACCAACTTGGTATGGGTCGGGATGTTTGGGGTTGAAGTAGCCGACAAGATCTGGCGTCAATCCGCCACTGTTACCTTGAACATTGCCGAATCCTCCTGGAAGTGCTGCTTGATTTCGATAGACGTTCGCAAATGCTTGTGCGAGTAATTCTGCTGCCAATTGTGCCGTCAATGGTTGGTTTGCACCATTGACTGCATTGGGTTGTGCTGCTGGTGGTGCTGCTGGTGGTGCTGCTGGTGGTGCTGCTGGTGGGGCGTCAGGGTGTCCTCCAGAGCCACTGCCGGCGCCGCTCATGTCGTGACGCTGTCTATGACATACGTTTTTGCCGCTTCTTGTCGTCACTCGGGAAACCTCAATGGATTCAGATTCCGTTTCCCAGCTTTGCGTAGATCGATCTTTTAACCATTGTGGCTCAGGCGACAATAATTTGTATAAAAGTGCGTCTACGTCTTCCTACTCGTTGACATCTTAGGCTTCTGGTGATGAATCCCACAGGATATGAGATCTTTCCGGTAAATGTGCAGTTGATAAGGTACCTGGAAGGCAAGGGCGGCTACCCACAGGTTCAGAAATCGTTTAGTGGGGTAGACAGGGGATGTGATTGGTTAAAAAGAGATATGGCTGGAAAGATACAAAGATTTCTAAATCTTGTTCGCTGAGATAAAGACCTACATACATGTACCTATTAACTATGTAACAGCACTGGCGCCTACCGCATCTCGGATAAAGCGTATCACGCTTGGTAAGATCACCAAATGGGTCCAAAGGATTGGGCAGCTCGCGGGGTTTTAAGACACCACAATCAATTATAGTCTCCGGTATACATGTATGGCTAGAAATAGTGTAGATCAGAACGGTATGTTCCTATCGATCGACCTTCCCGAACCTGGATCCTAGCATCCGCGACTATTACTAACTTGCGTACATAATCAAAGTCAGCAAGGCGCTGCGGAACCTCGTTATGGGCCATGCACCAAACTCCAACACCTTTTAGCGACATTACCTAAATCGTCACGTATGCGCTGACTTTAATGTTGTGGGCGATTCATCGAAACTTAGAACCCCAACAAGAGCTGCTGGCTGCCTGCCCGCTTACTGAAGATCCCTCAAAGTAAATATCGAATCAAGAAAGGTTCCAGAGTAGATCTGTCATATACATATGACCCACATATGCATGTATCGAATAGTGGAGACCCCTCAGATGGATATCTTTGGTTTGCTTTACAAGTAAGCAGCCATTCTACTTCACATCTATCGAATAATAATAAGTACACATGGTTTTCACCATATTACAAGATCTTTCCTTTTAAGGGCTCTTGGCACGTGTAGGACCCACACCCCCCTACACTACTTTTAACATTACCAACGGCAACTCAAACCAATCCATACCTAAAATTTATCTTAGCAATTACGTACTCCCTTAAGATTGATTTAGCCTAACTATAATATATCTTATATAAAATGTAAAACAGATAAATGCGCCATTCGAATTTACATTCCTATAGCGCCTGCCTAACGTACCCGATTTAGGTGCTTAACGCCACAGTTACACACCTTTGAGTCATTCGCGACCGAGACATGTCGATAGGTTTAGTGTATGTTACACATTCATTACCCCGCTACCGAGAGGGCTGTGGTGTGGGATTTGAGTACTTCTCCAATGTTTGCTTCTTTTTCATTAGTTTCGAGGCCAACGAGATTTGGCAAGTCTTTGTATGAGGCTGACATATACGTATGCCAGGCAAGTCCCCCAGATTAACAAACAAAAACATCCCTGCCGAATCTTCGCTTAGCCCATATCTACATACATGTAATAGGTCACTTTTGCCAGCTCGCATACGTACGTGACCAAAGCAGGGATCGCCTCGATATTTTGGACCAAAACAACTCCCTACTCATCTACTCAGATATCCATCTTCGTCATCCATATATATGCCTCTTCTCAATCTATTCTTCTGAATGAGCAACATGGCATCGACTCCAGCAACAAGCTTTAGCAGCGATAATAGCCACTGGCGACGTACGGCTAGCAAGAAGCAGGAGGAGAGAAAGACGCCTTCGACGGTGCCCTCAGTCTCGGCTAGCAAGAAGCAGGAGGAGAGAAAGACGCCTTCGACGGTGCCCTCAGTCTCGTCTCCTTCATCTTTACATTCGCAGCCTTCGGCTTGCCAATCCGACACGGACAGTTCCGATTCAAGCTCTAACCTATACGAAAAGGCTATTGATCAAGCCTATAAGACAATCCAAGATAGATATCGTGGTGAGCCTACCGAAGAGCGACCAACATTCCACCTTGGAAATCAAGCATCATACGAGGAATTGTACGCCAGACTTGAACAGGACCGCGACCTATTCGGCTATTTCGATAAGATTCGATACGAGTGGGATGCAGATACTGGACAATTTACATTACTACTCATGCATACCAAAATACACGAAATTGTCAACCGACAACTCGAACGTGCGATCGATAAAGAGCTTAATCGTATCGCGAAGGAAAACCCAAGACTTCAGGCCTTTTGTGACAAGTTCATATCATGTAAGTATTTCATATATCTTCATTATAAGAATAAATGGTCAACGAACTTCCTCCCATACTTCCTCCCATACTTCCTCCCATACTTCCTCCCATACTTCCTCCCATACTTCCTCCCATACTTCCTCCCATACTTATACATTATATCATCCTAATATATACGTTTTAGGTGGCCATTCCGAGATCAATATCCACTACTCAAATACAAAAAAACCTTCCTTCATTCAGTCGCCCGATGGACAATTTCTATATGGCAATCAACGCAATCCGCCCTTTCTTATCGAAATTGCATATAGCGAATCTCAGAAACATATTTATCAAAAGTGTTGCAAGATCTTCGAGAAGTTCCAAGGCAAAGTTTGTACGATTTTGTTCATTGAGATTGACTATACAACTCCAAAGGGACGTACTATCCCAGACCATTCTCATGAGGCGTTAATATCCCTTTGGACTCTAAAAGAACAAGAAGATAATCCTGAGGAGCTTACGGTGAAGATATTAGCAAAGTCTAAGGCCTTCCGTAACAAAGATGGCCAAGCTATGCCGGGAGAACTCGCATTTCCGTTCAGGTTCTTACTTCCTTTAGAAGAACGTGATAAGATACCTCAGGATCTACGAGACGTCCCAATTCGCTTCAGCTTTACAGACCTTGCAGCATCTGTGAAGATAGGCGAGCAATGCCAACGTTTATATGATATGGGAGAATCAGAAACGTCTTCTTCTCGACGCAAATTTGTAAAGCTTTTGGATGAAAACGAAGAACCGGTCCATGTGGAAAGCTTCCCTACAGAGCCAGCCCAACAGCCCAAGCGGCAGAAGGCCAACCCCAAGATTCTCGTCGGAAGGACGAGGTCGGCTAATCGGCCTAGAAGGTCAAGCCGAATCTCTTCGGCCAGCAACAGCAACAACAGGGACAAAGATACAGTGTAGGCCCAATCCGCACATCCACGTCGGCCTAGGATTGGCTGCCTACCTACCTGCCGAAGTACAGCATGCTATTCACCCATTTAGCTTCTGCGGGCGTGATATAGCTTGGGGGTCCTTCGCTCTTTGGTAGAACTTGCGATAGGGGTAGTTCAATTAAGGATGACGTTTGGCCTGCTATAGGGTCTTTATATACGGCAGGAGTCTGTTTGTTTATCTTTTTGGTATCATAGTGAGTTAGTTTCTGGTATAATTCTGATCGTGTGTTGTATGGATATATTGATTAGGTATGTTATTCCGTATTGTGTATACGATACTTAATAACATACCTAGATAGACTTTCGAATGGTGATTTGATGATTGACATTTGAGGGTGCGTTCGCTTGGAGATTATTGATCGCTCAAGAGCCTTTATTTCATAGGACAACTAGCTACTTGGCCTATTTACTACACACTTAAATAACCCTAATGGCACGGGCGACGTTAACGGACTCTAGAAAATCCTCTCTACCGACGGGGGCTCCCATGTAGACGCCTCCGAGCCACGTATGGTCCATAACCACGCTTGAAAGCCTGCTTCCTACCACTACTAGGGAGTCGAGGTGGCGGGATATCAGGAATTAACGCTAGGCGGCGTTGGTCGTACGTAGGAGGTGCTCCGCGCGGAGATGGCGAAGGGGTACGAAGGCCGTTCCGTGGAGGTGGTGAAGGCGTGCGAGGGAACAAGGCGGCAGGCGGCGGTGGTGGTGGAGTACTAGGATACCGCACGAGGTCCACCTCATCGCTCGCGTCGCTGCCTTCAACATCGTGACGATGGACAGCCTCCTTGGGGCCCATCTGCTTTCTTGTAGTGTCACCTCCGTAGTTCCCGTGATGGGATGGATGGACGCGTGAGACGTCCTTGGAAACCCCATCCTTATGAGGAACCCCCTTGCTGTGAACTTGGCCGTCCCTAGGCAGACGTTTGAAGTCTTGTGGCGTGGTAGTCTTAGGTATAGGATAGCTAATAGACTTCGTACCTTACAATCAGCCCGAGGAAGAAGGCGAGGAGGAAGATAACTTACAATTTCCTCTCGTGGAGGGGGGAAGGCAAGGTTTGAGTTTGACGAGTACTCATACCATTGGCCACGATACCGCATCGCCATGTACACTTCGGTCCCAAGAAGCGTATGGAGCTGGTTGCCCTTCCAGAATACGGTATCTTTGCGTCTCCGGAACTGGGCGGCTTCAAGCCTGCGTCGATGCCTCTCCGGGGATAGTGTGTCATTTGCTCTCATTTTCACCATGGTTTCATCGACTAGACTCTTGTTAATACGGCCCAGCACTGACGTAGATTGGCACAATAATAAAGAATGAGGAAGAAGATCAGGAACTTTATGAGGTTCGAGACTGACATGATCAGACAAAGCTAACCCTCAAGGGCGGCGTCATATCTGCTTCATGGGTTCCTTAAGTCAGAGAGATAGACCATTTGTCATTCGGTACTCTTGATGATGCGTCCTTCTTAAGGTTCGATCATACAGCCCTCGAAGATCAAGAGCACGGGGGACACGGTGGTAAGGTGACTGGGATGAGGTTCTATGCACTCCCGCTCTGTGGGGTAACCGTAATGTTGGAGTGTGGGTAACCGTAATGTTGGAGTGTGGGTAACCGTAATGTTGGAGTGTGCTTGTTTATACTAACCTGGATTCTGAACATCCTGGGTTAGGGTTGAAGTCTTCCCGTAGCCGTCTCGTTGAGTCAATCGGAGTGTATCGCAACTAAGGGAGGTATCAGTTGGCAGGGGGTAGAAATTAGTGGACAGGGGTAGGTGGTGTGGGGCGCGCTAAACCTGGTCAGGGTAAGAGGCTTTTATTTTCTTGTACCTGCCTCCATCTCCCTGTCCACTAATCAAAAGGACGCTAACCATACCGATGGCCAGGGGGGGAAATGGGGCATATACTTTCGTTTATTACGCAGATACAAAGTAAATAATGATTCTTTCTTTTTTGGTTTCTATTTCTTATTCTAATATATTCCGCTGTATTATCTGACCTTTAATGTTATGAAATTATGGCAACGCCGTTGTTGGTATGTATGTTCCCGTTTGACAATCGGTTTCGTTGTTATTGTCTGCCCCAAATGCTTATAGTCAGGTCCGTCAATCAATTTGAGTAAAGCATTGTGCTGCGGCTCAATGTACGACAATGGGTGTTACGGTTTGCAGAGTGATTAGCAAGTTATGATGAGGCACAGCCAAAGGCTGATCAAGCAATATCGTGATGATATTTAGTGGTGTAGTAAAGTATGTAATTGATGATGTCAAGGTTGACAATTAGCAAAAAAGAGAGGTAACTACATATATCTTAAGCATATATCATAAGTGAGATGGTTCCCCTCTCACGTGATAACCATTATAGTCATCACTTTAAATCGCTTAGCTTAACCTTCTTAACCCTTAACGACGATACCGGTGTGGCAGGCTTGTTCCTCTTAGTGCTAACATTAGGAGGTTTATTGATAGTCCCTGTGACATGCGATGATGAGCTCTTAGGCAATGGAGAAAGGGAAACGGCAGGTTTGTCAGATCTTCTGACAGGGGTTACAGCCGAACGTGTGATGGCTGCAGGAGTCGGCCTCGTAACGCTTGGCACTCGAGGTTGGACTGTCTCGTGATGGATTTCAGCACGAAGTTGATCCTTGAGCTTCCGTAGACGACACTTAACTTCCGTTATCGTACTCTCCTCCTTTTCCTATAGGTTCTTCTTGAACTGGAATATGACTTTTGCCTTTAAGGTGTCGATCCGGTCTTTGACGTTATGCTTGGTCGGAATAGCGTCATCCGTCATGAGGTTGGGATGCTGATCGAGCCGTGCTTGGATGGTATTTACCTGTTGCTTGAGAGTATGGACCAAATCTAGTACTTCGAAGGTATGCGATGTAGCGCTTTCGGTATCCTTGGCCTGAGCTAAGTGAAGTATGTTTAGGTGAGCTAGCCGACCTGCGATCGTTGAATTGAGAGTCCCCGTTGATTCGCAGTAGCGGCTAGCTAAGATAACCGATCTGGGTGGCAGCAGTATATCGAAGGGCTTTTTCTCGTGATACCTGGCAACAGCCTCGTTAAGTCTGATAATCATCGAACGTATTAGATCCCTATTGGTGAAGGTAGTCCCAGGGGTGTCACTGTGGAACGTATCTATGGCCTTGAAGACTGCCACGATCAGTTGCTTGCTGGCGTCGGCGGCACTTAGCTCCGCGTAGGCACGCTTGACTGCAAGTTCCTTAGGGACGATCTCCCTGGTCTTGGACCGCTCGTCAGGGTGTGCGAATACCTCGAATCCCCACTCGTCTTCGAGCTCATCGAAGATTTGCGTAGCGGCAGGGACGTCGTCATCTGGGTCTTCGGTATACTGAGCTCACTTCTGCCCCGCCCAACCTGTCCCCAAATATGTTATCGTCAGAGTCAGACTGACCCTCGTTGTCTTCATCGGACCCTCCTTGCCTTCGATGAAGATATCGCTTCCAGGGTAATCGTTCCTAGGCTGGCCGTCGTTTCCTCCTTCGTCCTGCTCCTCCTCGTCTTCTCCAAAGAGGTCTGTCTCCATGTACTTGTCTATGTTGATGAAGGTGTTATCGGTCCCGGGCCTTACGTAATCCTTCCTCTTTTGCGCTGATCGCTTCTTATTACGGGTGTCCGCCGGCTTTGTTGACTGTTGCGGCGTGTTGGATTGTGTGGACGCGGCTGCTGTCTTGAGTGTACTGCTGCGCAGTGCTCTTCGCGTAGGAGGATTTACTTGTTGAGGTGTGTTCTCCTGTGCAGGCGGTGGGTCTTCGTTCTCCGCAGGGGCGATCGGCTTGTTAATGGGCATGATATCCTCTTCACCTGGTTCGTTCACCGAGGTGAGATCTTTGTGACGGCTGTTACTTTCTTGGGGAGGTTTGATAGAAGGTTAGGTATCCCCGAGGATATCCTCAGGTACAGTGGGTAGTACATCTTTGACAATATTGTCCATGATTTGCTCTAGGCTTAGATCACTGTTATCAAGTTGATAGGAGGTCATGATCGAGTTAGGCATGGTTAATTTTATTGTTTAATGTGTTGAACTTGATGTAAAGCTTTATAGTCTCCCCCTTTTTTTTCTTGGGAACCTTAATAAATTTTGGTGTAAAATGAGTGTGAGAATGTTAGTAGTAGGTCTATCCGTGGCGGTGGTGGTGAAAGTTTTAACGACGCGTTCCTGCGGGATTTTAGAATTGTGGGCTTTGTTTAGCTTCACTGTATGTTGGAGCCCTGTTGCAATTCTTATGATCGATGGCTTATTGTCGCTGCTGATATGGTATTCCTCTCTTCCTGTATTCCTCGGGCCAATTAATTGGATGCCGTGCATCATATTTTGGCAATTAATTCGGGTGCGGTAACCTTGAGCTCTTCTTAAGGTCTCCATTGGTAAGGTTATCCTTGTTAGTATATCCGGCGTACTTGCCTAGATATTTGACATATGGCTTCTTTGCGTACCAGGTGATATGTTTGTTAACCAAGCGTTTAAGATCCCATTCCTTCTCACCGTATTCGTCAACCGTTGCATTCAGGTGCATCTCTGCTAATGGGATCTTTTCCTTGGGTAGGGATATATAGTTGAGCTAAAGAGACTACAGGGTAAACTCCCCACGTTCTCGGAAAGTCCAACTCGTAGGCTAACGGTGATATCTTTCATACGATCTTAAATGGGCTAGCTCTTAAAGGTGACCATTTTGCTTTGGGCTTACCAGGTAAATGGTAACCCTTATGAAGGCGTAAGTAAAGCGTAGCACCTTCCTCCAGTTCCACAGGAGTGTGCTTGTCATCGCAGCGTTTCTTTGCTAGAACCGCTGCGATATCGATCAGTTGTGCTGCTTCCTTAATCATTTCGATCCTTGTGGCATCTTTTGCCTCCTCGGAGATAGGTTTCCCTTTTGCCTGGTTAAGGATGTCGAGTATTGATCTTGGTTGAAATCCCAGAACGAGTTCGTTAGGAGACTTTCCCATTGTAACAGCTAACGAGTTGTTCAAATGGCGCTATAATTCAGCGATCACAGCAGTTTATGGAACGTTAGGGTTGGTAGCTGTGTGGAAACGGATAGCTATTTCGACGTTATGGTTCTTCCTTTCGGAAGCTCCGTCAGTTTGCGGGTGATACGCTGTAGAGAACAGCGTGGAGATCTTGAGACGGTTAAATATTTCCTTCCACAGGTCTGAAGTTCATTTGGGATCTTTGTTACATATGATAGCTGCTAGCAGTCCCCAGTCAGCCATTTGGAGTACTCGGAGGATCACTTCAGCCCAATCTTTAGTATCGTATCTTTTGATTCCTAGCACCAGTAACGTCTTCTTGCTGAATTTACAGGTGATCGTTAATAAGGCATTGAATTCGTCATACCCTTGTATTCCCTAGTAATGCTTGTCAGAACTGACAGGAGGTATATCTATGATAATGTCAAAGGTGATGGTATGATATCGTATCGGTGATTTTTTAGCCTCCTCCTATATACGCTCCTAGAGCGACTCAGCTACGACGTTGCTGCGGTCCCATTGTTGTTGTGTTGCTGTTGTGTTGTGTGTTGATAACTTTTCAGCCTAATATGTGTGAAAAAATTCACAAGAATTCACGTCCGTACGCTCCCCCGCTACGGCCTCTCCGGCAGCCAATAGCGTTCTATAAGTACGCACTCTCTCTCCCAGCCTCTCTCCTACTCTTTTCTCTCCTTTATAACCTCTTTTTATCACTTCTCGGATCAGCTGCTACCCTCCTGCGACGATGTCTGAAAATCTCATGATCACCGATTTGCCTTGCGGCCGTTGCCTTAGTCATTTAGGCAAGTGGACCGTTGGTGATAGTGTAAAGCATTGCGAAGTCTCCCGCAGTAAGTGACACTCTTCCCGTACGCACCGGCCGCTAACCTCCTGCGATGTAGCTGCATCGGTTAAATGCAAGACCTGCCAGGTAAACAAAAAGCCTTGTGTTTTTGTACGTCGTCTGCCTCTCCACTTCTTCGCACCCCTGTTGACTCTGTAGCCCTATGGCGTGCTCGCTGCAGCCGGCCTTGAGCTGTACGAGTATATCGCTGCCGGGGACATTGAGGCCTCGCAGCTGGATCGCCTTCAGCTCGCTGTTCGAAAAGAGCTCCAACGCAAGAAGACTGTGCGCACTCTACCGGCTGATAAACGAGCGCAGTATCAGGAAGATCTCGAGGAGGAACGTGCGGAGCGTAACCTCCTCGCACGCGAGAACGCTGCTAAGCAGCTGCGTATCGTGGCCACACAGCTCTCTCGCCTGGACCAGACCTTAAACCAACACCTTGTTGCTCACACAAATGGGAACGCTCATCTCGCGAACGTTGCTGCTACTCTCAAGCGAAGCCTCGACGACACTCACCCTGTAGCTCAGGCTGTTGGATCACTCCAGGCCGTTGTACAGGAGCTAGTAAGTAGCCGAGTCTCTCTTCCTTCCTTAGTAGTAGCCCTGCGGCTCCCCTGCGGCTCCCTTGCTAAGCTCTCTCTAGGCAGGAGATACAGTTACCGGGCCACCCGTTAAGCGTGCGCGTACGGCGAACACTCGTCCACGTCTCACGCGGGCCGCCAGTGAGGGTACTGGGGTGGAGCACTCTCCCGACCTCGGTGGAGATCCGTATGGTTCTGACTGAGTCTCTGTAATACTTTAGATAGTCTTGATATCAATATAAAAAGGCTGCTATGTCGCAGCTGCTTCGTCACTTTCTCGAACCTCTCAGGTCCTGATCTCTGCTGCCTTTAGTGTCTCTGCTCTCGTTAATCACGTGTAGCTCCTTATGCAGGCCATTACTACGTCAATGTGTCGCTGCTGCTCCGCACCTGCCTCTACTGCTCCCTTTCTTCTCGTGGATGGCTGATTAGCCTCCAGACAGGGAGCTGCTGCTTGCATGCTCTCTAGCTCCCCTTCGAGGTATCTCCCTTGTTATGGCACTTCCGGGTAGGTAGTGCAATCTACGCGGCTTCGCTGCTGCCACGCTAGTATACGCTTCATAGCTGTCTCCTGCTCCTAATGTAGAGCAATCAGTCACTGTAGTTGCTTCGCTGCTGCCCCGACGCCACAGAGTCTCCTAGCTATTCTCGTACGCACTCGAGAACCTTCGGCAGATCTCCGTGTTATCGATACCATGCGGCCGATCAGCAGTAGGGTACGCACTCCCATAGCTGCCTCCTGGCCTACGAATCGGGGTTGTAGCTTCCCTGCCGCGAGCCTCCTAGCTATCCTTGTACGCACTCAAGGAACTTCGGCAGGACTCCGGTAGACTACTACTACTCCCCTTCTTCAACATAGCGGGCTCACCGCGGAGCGCCTTTTAGGTCTCACGCCTTCAACAGTAGGGTACGCGCTCCCATAGCGGTCTCTTGCCTTCAACCTATAGGGTAATCTCTTGATGATGATTGGTGTGTGGATACTCTCAGATTCTACGCCTCTGTGGGTCACTGGCTACCACGCTGCAGTTTTCCGTGTCATTCCACGTCTGTCTGGAACTTCCCGGTTTTACTCCGGCAGGTTTAGTGCGCCCCTAGTGCGTATCCTCTTCGAGCGCGCTGTATGTAGCCCTGCTAATCTCACTAGCGAGGCTATACGCGATGCCTCATAGGCAAGGGTGGGTCGCGGGTGGATCGCCTGTGGTTCGCGCATGGATCGCTATCTTGTTTAGTCGTCGTTAGCGTGCTCCTTTATTGCAGAAAGACAGGGGCTCCCTTTCTCCTCGACTGTGGGTCGCCGCGGTGTGGCCGGAGGCTCCTTGTTTTGACTCTTCTCCCTCCTCTCGATGCCTTCTTATTATTTCTCGTAGACTCTCCTCTCGCACTCCTTTGTGTTTATTCGCGTTGGTCTGTCTCGTGCGGCCGCCGTTTCGTCGCATGCGTGTCGTTTCGGGTTCGCCTCTAGCAAACGGTTTACGCAGATGGGTACAAGGCGTTAAACTGTCAGGAATGAAGGTCCCGTGATGTATGTCATACGTAGAGTGGATGCTAGAGTGAACCTGCGAGGTAGTAGGGTGATCTATTAACGCCTGCCTCTCCTCAACTAAAGGGGGGAGTGCCTCCTTTATATACTCGTAGGCCTCGCTGGAGCCCCGCAGGGGCTCCGCCACTACCCTAGTAGCCCTGTTACTAATACTGCCCCTTTATTCCCTGACAATGGTATACTTGGTGTCCGTATGGGCATTAGATGTCCTGGAGGTGCTTGTCTGTCCTGCTGGTTCTCGTTGCACACTGGGCAGTATCTGCAAAACTGTCTTTGCCAAAGTGGTGCTTGTTATCGTGAATCATTTCGAGGATAGGTCATACGCAACCCTGAGGTATGCAGAGTCCTTTATTTCCTTCGGGATCGACGTGATACAACAGGTTGTCTTCCAAAATGAATGGTACTCCTGTTATTGGTTTGATGCTGGTTGAAGACATTCTTTTAGGTGGTCTCCTCCTTTTTCGAGGAACGTTTTCAGGGGTATTGTCATCGATCTCAGCTGTCCCGTCAGGGTTATCAGCTTTGTGTCTTCTAGCAGCTCTTTCGGCCACCTCTTTTTCCCGTTTAGCTTGCTCTTGCAAGGCCTTGTAAACTCTGCCATATCTGCGATCTGTGGCGTATCCCTTAATGATCTTGTCCTTGAAGGAATCACTGATCACGGGAACCGCGGTGGACTTGTTAGGGTTTTCATCACTGATGTAAAACCACACGTTCGAGTCTTCCCATATATCGTCGAGTTCGCTGGCTTCCGTTGCAGCCAGTGCGGCAGCTTTTTCAGTCTCAATGATCGTTGGGAGCCTTGACAGGGCGCCTGGTACCACGTTCAGTGGTCCTGGGATGTGAAATATCCGTAAGTCGAACTGGGAGAGATAATTGAAGGCATTGGCTAGCCTTGGGTTTGCCTTATTTAAGTCTAGGGTTCTCAGTGATATGTGCATCACGATGTCCTTTGTGGCAGCGTGATCAGTGAAAATGTACACTGGATATCTGCTAGACTGTAATAGTTTACGATTCTTTCGGCAACCCCACAGTACTGCAGCTACCTTGGATCCGCAATACTCTTCTGTCGAGATGTCTTTCCCAGGTATGGACTCGCCATCCCATTCGTTCTTCAATTGAATGATCATCAGTCCCCATGCCTTTGGGCAGGCATCTACCTTTATGAAGATTGGCCTTGATGTATCGTGGTGATAGATGACATATTGAGTGCAAAGGTGCTCTTGAAGTTCGTTGAAAGCATTATTTCTTCTTCAGTAGGCGTAAACTTCACATTAGCAGTATGCATTTGCCGTATCTATTTAGATACCTTTGTCGGGAGAGTTCCGTTCTCTCGCATACTTACTATCAGAGCTGTCCTTCAACGTTGTAAAGGTTCGACTTTTACTTCGTACCAAGCAATTCCTTTGCGTAGCCCTCCGGCCATGCCAAGGTAGATTTCTAGGCCGTCAAGCGTATCAAGGAATTTTAGCATCCTAAACGCTTGAATCCTGTTATTCGTCTTGGAAATCCCTTTGCCATCCACGATATATCCTAACAGTCTCACTGCAGGATATGCTGCGAAGGATTTTGGGGCACTAATGTGCAATCGCGCTTTGTCAAGGATATCAAGAACCTTGTGAAGGTGATCAAGGTGTTCTTCACCCGTCTTGTTGTATATGATGATATCGTCGATGTAAGCTCGAACAAATGGTAATTGGAAGAATAATCTGTCCATAAACCTTTGGGCGAACGCTGATAAATTGCGAAATCCTATCAGCGCTACGTTAGAGTTCTAGTCCTCGGTGACTAATTACTACCAGGTTAGAACCAATAAGTTCATCTATTTACCTACTTGTTTAATTACTCTCTAGTAGGAGATAGGGGTTTCTGATATAACTTATTATGATATACCCAACGATCATTAGAACCGAGGTCCGGCATATCGTGGACGTCCGAAATAGGATGAACTCGAAATCGAACAGGTGAAGGCATCTGTTCGATTTTCCTAAGTTAGACTGGGAAGCATTCAAGAACCGATACCTAACCTGCTTTGCATAGTCGCTATGTCGGGTTGGCAATCACCGCTTAGTTAGTTAAGGGGGTAACTCTGGGTTGGTTATAGCTGCCTGGCGGCCGCATACACTAAGGCCCTTATGATCATCTCCAAGTCCTGGGCTCCTGCTCCCCCTTTGCTGTAGGGTTTGCAGGCTTGGACCCTGGATGCGCCCTTCTTGTATTGCCGGCCGTCCCAAATCATTTGCCAGTACTCCCGCTCCAGATCTTTTCTGTGTATCCCCATGTTGAGGAACCTAGCTTGGTATCGTATCCGCGACATGATGAAGGAGTTGGCTACTTGGATCCGATCCTTCATCGATAGGAAGCACCTAAGCCATAGGCCTTTGACCTTCTGGCACTTCACGATGATTTTTGCCTAGAAGTCCCTAAGGATAGCTGTGTGGTCATCTCCTGTGCCTACTGGTATCCCTAGGTGTTCATAAGGATTAGTTCTGGTAGGTATCTTTACCTGGTCCAGTTGTATAGGCGGGCAGTCTCCTACCCTGAGGAGGCAGGAGTTGTTCCAGTTGATCCTTGATCCACTTTCTTAACTAAAGAGGTCGAGTATTGCCTTCACCAAGTCTGCCTCTTCTTGGTTCCGGAGAATGATCTTAGTATGCGGCTATCTACCTTGCCAATGTTTCTATCGTGATGATGAAGAGCGGGCAGCTAATGGGGTTTCCCTGTCTCACTCCGCTCCGGACTTTTATCGGGTCGCCGAAAAGCCGTTAACGAAGGGCCTGATTTTCGCTTTCTTATAAAGTATCTGGACCCATTTTATGAACAAGGGAGGGATGCCTAAAGATCTCATAGAGTGCCATAGGTACTCGTGTGAGACTCTATCGTACGCCTTTTCCTAATCCAGGAAGAGGAACGCTGTTCCTTCTTTCTTGCCATCAAAGTTCCAGATCAGTTGTTGCACAGCTCTGATGTTATCGTCATGAGTCTTCCCGGGAGGAAGGCAGACTGTTGTGTCGTCCCTAGGACTTTCACGAGTCGTTGCATCAGAGTTTCTGTGAAGATTTTGTAGTTCACGTTCATCAGGGATAATGGCCTCTAATTCTTAGGGAGCTCAGTGTCTCCTTTCTTGAAAAACATTACCAGCGTCTCGTCTGTCCATCCTCTCGGTACTGGCTCTCCTCGTCGTAGTCCCCTGTAGAACTTGGTTAGGTCTTTTGTAACCCTGTACTTTGCTCTACCGTTCTTGTACCTTGTCTTTTGGTGTTTCATGAGGGCCTTGTAGAATTCCGCGGGGACCATCATCGCCAGGAGAGCTTCCCAGGGGCCGCCCGCTTGATGGCCCCTTCTAATTCTGTCTCTAGGACTGGCTCAATGAGCTTCTTCCTCTCATCACCTAGTTTGGGGCATCATCCAGAAACCATTCTGCAACCTCCTTGGCGGATGGTTTACGGTCATACAGCTTCGAGTAGAAATCATGTATACTTACCTTCAGAAATCCCGTGGAGTCTGTGTGCCTAGTGTCGCTGTCGTCCCTTAGGGCTTTTATGGCTGTGTTTGATGTGTCCAGCCTGACGCTGGAGTAGAAGTATTGTGTAGATGACTCTCCTAATAGCGCGTTCTTTGCCAAAGCATTATAGGAATAGTTTTTCCAGCGCCATTCGTCGAGTGCCAGTTCTCGTGTGTTCATGTTCTCGATTTGCCTTTAGAGTTCCAGGGTGGGGATCTTATCCCGTTTCTAAATCAACTTCCTCCTTGTTCTCTGGATGTGGAGTTTCTTTGCCCAGTAGGTTTTAGGCGAGGAGTCTTTGTCCAGCATAAAGTAGTGCTGTATGGTTTTCTTGTAGCTCATCCAGCTCTTCATGGGATCCATGTCTTCAGTTCATCATGGATTTCTTGGCTCGCGTCTATGTGTTCCTTGAGTTGCATGGCTCGGAGAGAAGGTGGGGGCAGCCGCCATCTCCCTGGCGCTCTGTCAACCACAGACGGAAGTTTTAACGCTACTCTGATGAGATAGTGATCAGTATTGAGCAGAGTGGGGGCTATCTCCCAGTTGCCGGTGTACTTCAACCAGTTATCTCGTATGGAGATTCTATCCTGGCGGGACAGGTCCATCACCCTTCGGAAGGAGAACTGCCTAATTCCGGGATTCTTTTTCATCCATCCGTCAGTGAGTTGTGTTTCTTGGTTCCCTGCAAGCACTCCGAGGAGACCTCTGTGCGCTTCCAGCTCATCCTGGGTAGGGGCTCGCTTTGTTCGTCTATCTATGGGGAGGTCTGACATGTTGTAGTCTCCCCCCACGAAGTCACAGGGCTCCTCGAGTACGCTGGGTGCTTCTGTCGTTTCGAGGTCGATGAGGTTTGACGTTTGGTCGAGGAACTACGTTATTCTTCCCTGGAACTTAACTTTATTAATCATGAGTCTTCCTTTAGGGTCTTTGTACATTACATGCCCATTAGGTTCCTCTATCGTTTGGGCCCACGTTACCCTTTTTGTATTGATTGTAGTGGCAATGCCTCTTTCGTGGCACTTGCCTTCTAAAATCTCTACTAAAGGCAGGTTTGTCTGGCCTCTAGTGCTACCCTGTCAGTTTCTTTCAGGTTAGCTTCCTGGACTAATAGTATGTCCAGTTCTTCATTTCTCATCACATCAAGAGTGCTTCGAAAACGGGCTGGGTCTGCGATACTATTGACATTGAGAGAGGCAATATTCAATTTAGGTGCTATCAGTACTGGAATTTTAGCATATCCTCGAGCATCCGTTTGGCGTACTCGGGGGAAGCCCTGCGGCGCCACAGCCTTGAGCTGTGGGCAGGTGACCCAGATATGTACTGTCACGCTTGCTGTATATCTCACACACATGTGTCGCTTCGTTCACCGGCCTGGACTTTGCAGTGTAACTGTTAGGGAGGGAGATGGTGAAGGTCGTTAGGCCTGAGTTTTTGTCCAGGACTACTACAGCCTTCGATCCAGAGGTCTTCCCAAACTCGTGAGTACCTATCCAGAAGCGTATGTCCTTCTTTGTCAGGTTGTCTACGTCACATAGACCCGCGATAATTTCCAGCTTCGACGCTCACTGGATCCGGTCGGCTATCTAAACCCTAGGTTTTCCAACTTTATATAATTGTAGCTTAACATCATACAGACACCCTGAAGGGTGTCCAAGCCACACACAGATCATCAGGAGCAGATTTATTAAAGACTCGTCGGCTTTTGACGTGTTTTTAATACTAATAGCTCACAGTAACCATAGCTCGGGATCATCTAAAAGGGCTTCGGGTCATCCGAGTCAATCTAAAGGTCGATGAGCCGTGGGAGCAAAGGCTAATCGACACCCTGTCTGCCTGTTCAAGGTCTATTAAGTGGGCCCAAATGGCCTCATTAAGATTAGTATCCACTCAAATCAAATCAAATAACTCATTGATTTGATGGATTCCCTAACTGTCGCGTACCATATGAGGCACTCTGATATCGTCGAAAGAAAATAACCACTTGCGTCTATTCTTTACGTCCTACTGGATGGGCAATTTTCCAGAATTTGAAGCGACGAGTATAAGACCTTACCCTTCTCCTGGTGTGAGAAGGGTTTTCTCATACGGATTCGACGATGTCATGGAAATAGCGATAATAACCTAAGGATACAGACCCGAGCATCCTTGACGCTGGAGATCGGGTGGCTTTCTTAGGTGACCAGATCAAGTTGGTATCAAGCATAGGTAATGTCGAACAAACAAGGCGATGGTTCATCCTAGACCTTTCAATCGAGGACGCCAACACTTAAGTTTGCGAATGCACAATTCAAAACATGAGATGAACTTTTCTTAAGAAGCTTCGAAGTCTTGCGAGGGGACAAGCACATCGGCTTGAATGGTCATAGATTGTTGTTCGCTATCTACCATGATAGCTTCATTAGCTCATAGGACACGAGAATAATGTCCTTGCATACACACTTGAATTCAACCGGAAACCTATTCGTAAGTACCTAAGATATTCTAGCAACAATTAACAACCCCGGCTAATAGAAAAAAAAAAAAACTAAGACGAGGGAAATAACCAACGCTAACACTTCTACCCAATCCATCAACTTCAGTGGGGTTTCCCTACGCATCGAAATGCACTACATGGGTCGGGCCGGCGGAAATGGACGTTGTGCCTGAGCTATGCTTAGTAGACTTAAAAACAGATAGGGGGATAGTCCCGACAAGGTTCGGAGTACCGCTTGTGCTTCCAGTGCTGCTTCTAATGCTAGCAGTAGACGCGGATAACTCAGGTAGTGGTTATTAGCTCGAGGCAGTAGAATCATGAGGCGATGTCCCATTTGTACGCTTGGCACCGTGACCAGTATCTGAATGAAGCCAACGAGGGCGTTTCGTTTCGGGCTTGCATTCGCCATCTTCAGACTCGTCATCTTCTTCGGTAGGATCACAACTGCCTCTATAGGTATCTAACCAACCGTGAGGCTGGTTTACCCAAACCCAGTATGGGGTGCCAACCTGAGAGTCATCGGAAGCGTCATCCTCGTCGTTAGTCATCTCGTCGGAATCTCGAGGCCCCCTTTCCGTTTGGTGCCTCTTGTGGGCCTGGCCGTGCTCTGGTTTGTCCGTGGCGGGGGGCCCGTCTTCGTATCTGTTTCTTCCCCGCCCTCATTTATAATCATCCTCCATGTCATTCATCACGGTATGGGAGTTTCACTCTTGTCAAAAAGGGGCATATGTGTGGTGCAGAAGGTAGACCAGGCGAAGCGAGCGAAGATAAAACTGACAGGAACACGATAAAACCCATCAAATTCGAAGTTATGGTACTTCTGTATCAGTTCGTGGGCATGGGCATCAAGTTTTGATGGTACTAATACAATACAGGCAAATAAGTTATGCTGATCAGGCGAGTCCTGGGAGGGTTTCGGGAATGGGACGAGTGTGCCTGCGTTGTAAGTCTCATGGATATTTGACCGTAAAGGGATTTTATTGAAATCATTCGCGGTGAGGATAGCTTTGCTGATCTGGGAGCCTACTCGTCTACGCAGGTTCCTCTCAGCCCAGTCCTGAACTGCCTTAGGAACCACTTCAGCGTTGTGGAAGCCGGTGTAATCTCCACTGAAAACACATTTTATTGGCTGCGGCGCACATTTCTGCGACAGGTCTGGAAGCTTCCGCCATAGGTTCGGTATTTCTTCATTGGGGAAAAGCCAATGGTCGAAGTTCGAAGTAATAGGATATCCGTAACGCTCATGGTCTATTGCAGCGATTACCATTAGAATGAGATGGAAACGAAAGCATATAGGCATGTATGCACTTACGTTTTCTCCAAGTGGTAATGGAAGTACAATAATCGTGGTGAAGTACTGACCGAGAGAACATTGTTCGCGGGTATTTCAAGAGGATGAGCGTTCTCCAGGTCTCGCTCCTCAGATAGAAAGGGGCCTCTGTGGATTAGTTCCCCAGTTTCGTCATCGCGGAACAGGCCCCCTTCGCTTTCGTGCCAGCAATTTCCGGCAATGGTACAAAGAGTATAATATACTAGGGGATACCAAACTCCCCCTCTGGGTTCTGCGGCTGTGAAAGAGGCTAAGGCAAGGTACCTGCTCACGTGTGGGTGGAAGACTTCAAGTTGTGGGACTGGATTGTCCGGGTATGCTATCGCAGGCATCTTCCCTCTATGCGTGGTTATGATCTCTGGAGCCTGAGTTGGACGGTCGGCTATGGCTGGGTGAATGGTCCGAATTGGAGTCGCACTGCTTGGAGGTTGATTTGGGTTGATGGATGATGACTCTTGAAGAGATTGGTTGCTCGACGATATGGCGTATCGAAATGCCTGCGCACGCCAAATTAGCGATGGTTAAGATTGAGGAAGTTATCGACGGGTGAGAAAGGAGAAATACCTGAGAAGAAGGGAGATGGACAAGAGAATGGAATGTTTGGGGAGAGATTTTTCGGAATGACGGTGTGAAAATGACGAGGGCGCGAGGGAGGAACAAGGCAGATATTACTTGATTCGCCCCTTTCCATCTTCATATGTACACCTACCTAGGTACGTCAATATCATTTGAAATATACCGCTGTTACTCCTTTCAAGGCAACTAATTCATATGGAACGGACATTCTCAGGCTTAATACCTAATTAACGTTGATAATGTCGTTATCTTTACGCTGGCGTTGAACATATAATACATAATGAGGCGTTTCGTCACAGCCACTTGCTGTAAAATGCAAGCTGTTATGGGCAATTGTCCCATACTGGGCGCGGTAGATAAGTGGGGCTAGCCTGCCATGAACCCATTTCCAGATTTAGCAGGCGGCAAGCCAATCGCGAATCGCCTAGAGCTCCCTTTGAAGAGATGGGAATAACTTCAGCAGTAGGTGGTGCACCTCCGTTTAGGTGTTCAGATTGAGTATAAAGGCGTATGGCAGCCAAAGCCCCTATCACGTGGCCCCCTCTCACCTAACATCCCACGTACGTACAAACTGAATAGCTAGCTGACTAAATAGCTGACTAAATGAAACCTGTTACAGTTGCAATAGCTGTTGCAAGTAGCTGTTGTAAGTGTTAGGAGAAGGGGTGTTATATGACAGCCTCAAAGAGCCGATTTGCTCCTTTTGCTTTCATAGCTTAACAGCGCTAGGTTACCTTGTTTTTCGCTTTGTTAAGGGCCTACGTTATTAAAGGCCTCATTATTACTTTCACACTTTCTTCTCTTTAATTCTTTTATTATCTTAATAAGCCACTACTTTAAAAAACCTTAAAAGACCTTTGATCGTTATATTAATGACTTAATAAAGAGGTAAGGTAGATTCATTTAAAGCAATGCACTACCAGTACTCCCCTTAAATATTCTCATCATTACCATAGTCTTTAAAACAAGTTAGTTGCTATCGAAGTAAACTACCACAACAGTAAGCCATGACATGCAAAATGGAACAGCACTTGCCAAAGCTCAAAAGCATGCTTAAACTCTTGCCGGCACTATCACACCGCAAAATCGATATTTCCGATTCTGAGGGAGAAGGGGAACAAGATCTTCTACCGACACCGTCACACCGCAAAATCGATATTTCCGATTCTGAGGGAGAAGGGAAACAAGATCTTCTACCGACACCGTCACACCGCAAAATCGATATTTCCGATTCTGAGGGAGAAGGGGAACAAGATCTTTTACCGACACCATCACACCGCAAAATCGATATTTCCGATTCTAAGGGAGAAGGGAAACAAGATCTTCTACCGACACCGTTACACCGCAAAATCGATATTTCCGATTCTGAGGGAGAAGGGGAACAAGATCTTCTACCGACACCGTCACACCGCAAAATCGATATTTCCGATTCTGAGGGAGAAGGGG
>JAMAKT010000067.1:0-17854 GCA_023628415.1 Hypoxylon sp. PDH2405 | reverse complement strand
AGGGAGAAGGGGAACAAGATCTTCTACCGACACCGTCACACCGCAAAATCGATATTTCCGATTCTGAGGGAGAAGGGGAACAAGATCTTCTACCAGCATTATCACACCGCAAAATCGATATTTCCGATTCTAAGGGAGAAGGGAAACAAGATATTCTACCAGCACCGTCACACCAATTGACTAGGGCACACAATATTGAAAAGGAACCGCCGAGCAAATTTCAATACAGGCAAGGTAGCCTACCGAACTGGCAGCCCGGGGGCCTTCATACCATTTACCTACCACACCAAAGCTATGGAGGTACCGAGAATAACACGAGCGATCAGCTCGGTTCCATTCGACATTTTCAGCAACTTTCTGACCCAGCTGTCGAGGACGCTTGGCAACCTGACGATGCCATTCGGCATAAACAACAAGAGCATTATGGGATAGGAGAGATTCCCAAGATATTAAAACAAACCCAGGTTTTTCAACAACCTGAGAAAGTCAATGATCAGGGCGCGCTGAGGATACAGGAAGTGGAGGAAAACATTAGGAATTTTGAGCAGGAAAACCAGCAGTCACTCGGCAACTATGAAGCCAAAAAAAGCGAATACCGACGCTATTTCGAGCAGCCGAGAACATTACGTAGTAACTTTCAGATGATTGCTCGCATAAAGCCAGGCGCCTCCAAAGACATATTCACAATTCACGGGGAGGAGCTTTCCATACAAACTGAGAAAGCGTCGCCCGCCGAAGTCCCGCCGGAAAAGCGAGCTATGTGTAAATTCCGATTGGACAAGGTTATTGCGGACACAGACACTGATGATGCGGTGTGGGAGGAGGTGTCACCAATGCTCACTGCTGCCTTAGACGGTGCGACAGTTGCGATCATAATGTGGGGACGCACCGGGACCGGCAAAACCCATAATGCTGATATCCTGCTTCGCAGATTTGGGGATATGGTCTTTAGCATCGGGAGCAACGAGGATCCAGTAAAAAAGATCACTATATCGTACGTGGAAGTATATGACAACAAGGTCTGGGATCTCTTAAATGAAAGGGGCGATCATTTGAAAGTTGCTACAAGCGGCAAATTCGGGCTTGCGAGTAGGGCGGCTCAGATCACTACCACGGAAGAGCTTATAGCAACAGTAAATAACGCGCATCGGAATCGGCGGTCGCCACGTAGCCACTCTATCGCTACATTCAAGCTCGAAACAGGTGGCTTTTCTATCATTGATCTCGCGGGTCATGGGCAGACTGATCCAACCAAGTGCTGTACTTCCGAAAGCAAACAAATTAACCTATCTCTTAATGAATTGTTCGTGGCTTTGTCAAAGTTTCGAGATCAACAAAGCCCTCGAGGCAAGGAGAGAAAAGTAGGGGCCATCAATATTTGGACAGGGTGTACCCTAACACGTGTCGTTGGCGGGATCATAAACCCTCAGCTTAGATCAGAGCTGGACTCCAAGATATTGGTTTTCATGACGCTTGATTTGTCGGATGAGCCAGGGGCGAAGGAATCCAGAGATACACTGGGAATAGCAAAGAAAACGACATGACACGTAGCGTGTGTCGACTCCTAAATGAAACGATGATAATATCGTACATGGGAAACATACGTATCATTCCTAGTATTAGTAAAACACAGTTTCAATCAATTTAAATCAATCAATTTAAATTTGATGAACAACCTTAAGGCACATAGGTGACTTGCTGCTAGATCATTCACTACAGCTAAGCGGTTGACTGGCTATGCCGTGAGTTATCGGAGAGGCAATGGAGCGATCAGCAATTATTCCTTTCCTTCCACCTTATAAAAAGGGGAGGGGGGGGAGGGGTGTAGCCCCCTCGCATACGAGTAGAAGGGCAAGCGTTAATAGATCACCTACCTACACCACACCTAATCCGATACTGTGTGACAAGGACTGTAGATCAGGGCTTGGAATAACATTAATTTCAACTAATAAATCTCATGGGTCCGAAGGTCCTTAATTCTCCCCTTCTTCGAAGGATACGAGAGGACCTAATCGCCGAGGTCGGAGAGGTTAGGTCTTAATACAGGTAGTCGCTTCTAACAGACTTCACGATGCATCCAATCATCTCATGTAACCAGACTTTCTAATCGCCGTGCCGTTACATCTCTTGCCAACAATCTCTTGGCACTTAATCCCGTGTGACATACTGGCTCGCAGTAGACTTTATAGCATTCACTCTACGTATGACCTCTATCAAGGGACCTCTCTGCTAGTTGAGTATCTAGTAAAAATATACGTATGAAATATCTTAAACCACTGTCAGGCGATAAGGGGACAGTAGTAGAATAGGGCTACTAGGGCAGTAGCGGAGCCCCTGCGGGGCTCTAGCGAGGTCTACAAGTATATAAAGGAGGCTCTCCCCCTTTAGTTGAAGGGAGATAGGCGTTAATAGACCACCCTACTACCTCGCAGGCTCACTCTAGCACTCACTCTACGTATGACTACCATCACGGGACCTATATTTCTGACAACCACACTCTGTTTAAATCGATTGTTATTAGTGAGATGGCGTTCTACAAGCCTTCCTATAGGTGCTGAGGGAAACCTCCGGGCTACATGTTTACATGTATTTACATTTGCATTGACATAACATGCCCCTCGCGTTTATTCTGCCTTCAACTTCGCGCTGTCTACGCATTTGAAATGTAAAGCTAAGTTCCATCGACATTTAGAAATATGGCTGCAATGTTCGAATCAACACAGCCAACCACCATGCAGGGCGCTGGGTATTAACCTTGGGCCATCAACCTCCAAGGCAGCACTGGCATTCAAAGCTCTTTCCAGCATTCATTCACACGAGACCGTCCAAGTCCTTCGTGTGCGACTTCCACAGGATCGTGATCACCCAGATACTAGATACTCCTTCAAACCCTTCCATTTCCCAATTTGAGTTCATCGCGCAAGCCGCCCGGGAAGGAGATAATCTCTTTCCCGGGAGGCGAGCATTGAATAAGGATCTCAGCTGGTCACTCAAGGCTATTCTAATGCACCTAGCGGGTGTTTCGACACAGGCTATCAAGCGATTGCCAGGGGTTACTGATCTGTTGTGCGCCTGCCAGGACGGAACCATTACCCCTGACATGAAGGAAGATGCCCTACGCAAACGCTTCGAGTTTGCGCGAGATATGGCGATTGACAAGGCGAAAGCTGGCTCCCTGAGGATTGAGAAGGTGGTTCTGACATACCCAAACTACCTATGTGAGCAGGAACGCGACAAGGATTCTGAGCGCTACACGGCATATTATAGTACCCTCATGCGTTCCTTGTGGCCGGGCGATATACGATTGTATACTACTATGGGGGGCATGTCGCTAGCTCTGTACGTGTGTGAGCCCTTCGAGGACGGCCTTGCAGCATGCAATTGGCCAGAGGTATGGCGAGACTTCGGCGAGTTGCACAAAGAGTCCTGTGTCAATGTACTCGTCGTCGATATGGGATGCAGCACCCTTAATCCCCAACTCCTAGGCTTGTTTTTCGATCAACAGCAAAATGGAACAATGCTGAACTGCCAATTGAGCTTCGACCCAGACTGGAAGTTAGGTATGCTACTATAGCCACTTTAGGATACTATAGAACTAACACTGGAGCAGGTGCTTTAAGCGGGTGTCAATTGCCCAACGCTGCCATTAAAGAAATTGTTCGGAGCTTCGCAAAAGTCTGGACGACGTTCTGCCAGATGGGTTCGCCCGTCTGATGTATCGTTTCGAGGAATGTAAGTGGGTACTGGATTACCGGCATCACGAGAAGAAGATCACGTCGAAAGGGAACGAACGGACTGGAAAGAATACCGCCGACTTGTTATTTGCTAAGGCATGTGTGAGTTTGCAACAGCCCTATTATGACCCATATTGACGTCACGGAAGGGATGTGGTCAACGGGCTTCCATCGATGAGCGCGTTAGTAGGAAGTCGAAGAGTAAGGCAAACCGTAAACGGAATTTTTCTCTTGTATACGACCCTACTTACATAGTTACGCAAGGCCTACATGGTTAGGGAGGTTCGTTCGAACCGATACGTACCTATCGGTCATCCCCAAGAAGTCCTCATTGGGCCCCTTTCTACGTACGATCTTGGCTGGGGTGTTCTAGCTTCTGAGCTTTACCAGGGGATATCAGGTTCGCCATACATGGTAAAGATATTGATCGACTTGCAGCAAACCCAGAATGCTCTCAAATGGCTGGTCGAGATCAGATTACTTTATTATTAAGTTGTCGCAAAGTAGACCAGGACGGCCAGGAAATGCTAAATGATCCACGTAACAAGATCTGGAAGCTTACACTGCAGACAGATCCTGCAAGCAACCTCCTAGCCATCGATTCGGCTGAAGAGTTGTAGTATCACCTTCGTTCAGAAATAGCAGTACGAAGATGCTGGCCATATTACTACGTGACTCTACTGTGGGAGATCAGTCACACAGAAGCGCGGCCTTCAGTAGTGTCACTTGGATGGAGACAGTATAGCAGCAACTAATGTATTGTATTGGCACTTTAATAAATAGGTAGCATATATGTTGCTATGGATCTGACAACCTCAACGCGCCTGCCAATAAGCGGCGATGAATGAGCATCTCCTCCCCCCTTCTATTCCGCCCGCATGCGCTTGTAGGGAGACTGCGAGGTTGTAGGCAAGTCGTTACATAAATGAGGTTCTTGTGAGAGTGGTAAAGGAGTTCGGGGAGGGTCTGGAGATGGCTCATGGGAGTTAGGAGCGTCGTTCGTGCCTTCACTCTGCACTTTTCGTTTGCGACGTGTAAAAAACGGTTCCGTAGGGCTGGAACGGTTCTAAGTATGGAACGGCTATAATAGAGGAACCTGTGCGGTTGACTTGAATGCGTCGTGCGAACTTGATACATAAAGTTGTACATAAAGTAGTCCATGTTGCAAGACAGCAAGATGGCTAATATAGGAAGGACGCGCGATCAACGCGATCCCTATTAAGATGGCCTACGCCTTCGACAGAATGGCTACCTTATGTCCGATCGAAACCGTTCCTGCCCAAATCGCTGAGCAAGACCATCATCGCGACTGGTTTTTAACGCTCGCCTGGGCCATGTACGAACTTGACGAACCCTCGCAGGACCCCCAAGGCAGAATGCTAGCGAAACTTTACTGCCTTCTCCGCGACCACCCTCATATGGCACGAGGCCTAACGGCAAATATGCCCATGTGCGGGGCGAAGATGTTATGCACTATTTACTTGTTTACATTGGCGAATTTTATCCCTCGCGACACATAATGATGAAAGAGGCGGATGCTGCGCTGACGGAGCTGGAAAATTGGATGGGTTGGTTGGTTGGTTGGGGGGGGGGGACTGACTGGGAGGAAGCCTTGCGGAACGCGAGACTGCCGATAGACTTACCTAGGTAGAAAAGGAGAAGGCTCATAAGCAGAAGGTTTCCACGAGAGCATCGATGCTATACTCTACAACAGGGATGCTTGCTATTTTGGTTATCGCATACCCCGACCCCAATTATAAGGAGCGCATTGCGCATTGCTCGCCGATTATAATCGGTTTTTAGATGAGGACTTCATCCAATGGAGGAGGGACATTCGCCCTGACCTTCAAACCTGGGCACATCATTCGAGCAGCTCATTGTTCAGTCTCTCTTTTTCCAAAACTTTCCATAACCTATGTAACGCGAGCGATGTATTCGAAGCGGCTCCGGATGCGTATATCTTTCTTAATATGGACCAAGATGAGTTGTTACCAGAAAACCAGAATCCTAACCCTCTCGAGCAGTCTAGCGGAGACGTCAAGGAGAGCGTAGGGAATCATCTGTGCTCACGTCGTGAAAGATACACGCTTTTGGACCGCAAGTCTATCGAAACATTAAAGCTGACGAATTGGCAAATTCGACAGATTCTCGTTCCTGGAGCAGCTCTTGAAGAAATTCTCAAGGAGTGGCAATTAAGAGTTTTCAACTAGAAATTCGGCACAGAGCATGATATTCAACCCGATCTTTCGTCGGTCAAGCCTGTTATCTACCCGGGTCGTGACACCTGCGCTATCCGGTCGCCTTACATTTACCCGACATAATATACTATCTCCTCAATTTAATCTCTGCGACAGTTACGTAAAAGTTATTCCTATTTGAATATGCGTGGAAGTTGGCGAGGCGTCGTGGGAGCATGGTGGGGTAGGAATACATGGTGGGGTAGGAATACATGGTGGGGTAGGAATACTGTTCTCTAAAGGGAAGGACTCTATCATAGTACGATACAAGAACGTCTTACAGCTTTTCATCACTTTTAAGGTAAACCCATTTAGACCACCGCGGATTAATCCAATTCTATAAGTGATTTAGTTTCCCAGCAAGGCTCGCAGACATTATCCAACCACCGAACACGGTCCAATTTTGTCTTTGCGCGCGATTGTTCGCGAGATTTGCCGTTCCCATCCTCCCCGGTACCTATCCAAGATTTAATCTTCCTTCTAACGCTGGCTCCCTTTGGGCCAATAGTATCCGAATCAGCACCATTTATTTCGTTATCGGGGACTAACCATCCTAAGGGCTGTAAAAATACCTTGTTGTAGTAGTCTCGGCGGTCCGGATTAATGATCACTGTCGCTCCACGAGCTATCAGCTCTAAGTCTCGAATCTGATTTGGGTGAAGCACATCAAGGTCTGAAAACTGTGCCTTGCTAGCGTCTACAACAGCCCTCCTTTTCCCAGTTGCGGTAATAATAGCCCGTCGAATTGCTACTTCCCGGCGTTCCCAACCCCAGTCCCAATCTAACCACGACCCCCCATCGCCTTTTTCGTATGAATAGATATCCTGCGGTGAATAGGTATCCTGCGGCGAATGAGAAGGTTCGTCTGGGGGGACTGTGCGCGTGCCGCTCATCACGTAGTTGAATGGGGACTGTGAGATATCGATACCGATATACTCGTATAATGTTAAAGGTTGTGAGTACGGATTGCTTTCTTGTATCCCTCGATGAAGAATACATAGAGACATTTTCAATGACCTCTTAGCACATAGCTCGGAGGAACTGTTAATCTTTCTAGATGGGTAATCGCTGGAAGTCTCCACGCTTGCCTTAGGGAACATGTAACAGGATACGCCGATCGACAAGCATAGTACAGCCACGAGCGCGACGGCAATCAGATTGCGTTGGTTCCGTAGCTCGGCCGCCCTGGCGGTTTGCTCTCCAAGTTGTTGGGCTAGATCCTCGTTCCGCCGGGCCAAAGTTGCATTATCTAGGCGCGGCTACAATTGCACAACACGTCAGCCGAATTCACAAAGGATACCAATATTGTAGACTTACCATCGTTAACTTTTGGGCGTAAAGTTTGGTCCAGTTTGGTCTGTTTATTAAAGAAAATGTTGTCGGTCTCGGAAGCGAAGGGCGCAAAGGAAAATAAGTGGGCGGTGATGCTAGATAAAGGTATGATGCCCATAATATTAGGGTGCCTGCAGGAATATGTGGGTTACTCGATTGTTCTTTGAAGGGTCAAATGCCTTAGGCACCAAGTTGCGGTTGCTAAGATAATGATTAAATCAAAGGCAAGATACAATCTTTTGCGTAGTTAGGTAACTCACGCATTTGGATTTCTGACAAGGACGAAATGGCTGATGATGCGATCGCGGCTCCTCTTCAGTTAGCATTAGAACAACGCGCACGGGAGAGAAAAAACGCAAGGGAAAAGGCAAGAGCTGTGGAGCGGAGTCATAAATGGGCGTTCGTGTTCTCAAAGCTTGTAGCCATCCTTCGTTGGACCATCTCGAAGATAAAGAAAAAGATCATTCTTATTCTTCTTGTCTTTCTGGCGCTAATAATACCCTATCAGCAGTTGGAACAATATGCTCAACAATATTGGATAATAAGCTTATTGCGCAACATTCTTCAGAACCTCTTTCTCCTTATATCGAGTTTAGTCGGTTTAATATTTCCTGCCTGGACTTCGCGTCTAGCGCCGTCATCGTCGGCTCAGATCTCTATCTCCTCCCCGGTTTCTACCACGGTGCCAGCTGCCTCTGCTGTGAACAGTAACTTAGCAGCATCATTGCCAAAGTTTGAAATTCAAGGACCATTCAATTTCGAGGATGGAGAAGTCGTCGTTGGTAATGCCAACTATACAATACCCTCTATATATCAGGTCTTAATCTGGTCCCGTACCCTAGCGGAGCACCTCTCACGACAACCGTGCTTAGAAAGCGCTTTGCCACAACTCTCTAGCATCACGGCAATAAATAGTAATACTATTTTAGATCTTACCTCTCGGACCGCTTCCAGCCTAAACAAGGAGCTCCCGAGCGTACATGCCAACCTCACTGTTCTATTAAGCGACTTGCTTGCTCGATCGGCCGTGGGCTACGCCAGGGCCTGTTGGAAGGACGAGGCATTTCCAATACAAGTCGAACAGGGAAGACAACTTCTTCACGCCGTGAGAAAAATTCGCAGAGTGTTAGATATGACAGCCAAATCAACTGACGAAGCAGGTGAAACAGGGGAAGGCGATAACACGGGGAGGGATATGATTTATCTGGCAAATCTGGTAGAACGAGCAGGGAGAAGGCTGGACAGAGACCTGGACAGACTAAGTTCTTCCATTTTCGTGGCAATCACCACCGCATTCGAATCTAATGTCGAAGACAACGAGAGCACTTGGTCTACTATCGAAGGTCTTTCGAGCATGTTTAGAATTGTAACAACTACAGCGCGTGACGATGCTAAAACATGGTGGCAGAGCGTTGCTGAGTTGCAGAAAATAATCCTGTATGCAGAGGCAGATGCCGACCGCGTACTACAGGAGATGTTGACCGATGCTGTCGCTGGGCTAAGCGACAACATAGGCGAGAATACCGGCTGGCAGGGCAACAAGGGAGGGGCACTAGATTGGCTTCCTCGCATTATCCCACTGGTACAAAGACTTTACACATGCACGATCCATCGATTTCGAGTTGGTAGCTGGGAGTTCGATGGGAACGAGAAGCGAGAAACCAGAGCACTTGGTTGGGAAACGAGGATGTTAGAGGTTGCGACCAAAGTTATCGGTGCAGTGGAAGCCTTGGCAAGGGATAGTAAAGGTAGCACTGCTTAAAAGTTTTACGGGTGCGTTCGTAGTATGGCCTACCGCCTACCCATCAAAAATTTGAATAGCTTCATCGGTTATTTTCGGCACTAAGAATTCAGATATTATCCTATTGCGACCGGGACAGGCTATCTCAATAGTATTGCATTTTAGTAGAGCATAGTTATCCGGGCTACCCTCCCAGAATAGCGTCAGACTAAATGCCCCAGGTGCGAGTAATACTGTGAAATACTATGCAATATTGCGTACTGTATATCACAGTACTATTCTTACATAGGGCACATAGTTTAACGCTATTCTGCCTCTCTTTTAAAATCTGACTAATCAAAAGCGCGTATTCCTGCCCCGCCATACTCCCTCCATCACCAACTTCTCTACCCGCATTTAGACACTAATAATTTTTAACCTGGACGTCGCAAAAGGGTATAATTTAAGTCATTTTAAAGCCCAAATTAAGGGCTATAGTCTGATACTAGGCTCGTCCAAAGGCGCTTAATATTGACAAATATATTTGACTTTGAACTTTGACAACTTCAAAGGAGCACGTGATACCCCTCATCATCTCTGGGCGTACGTGCCTCCTTTGCGCATGCGTTTTAGCCATGGTATATATATTAATATAGCTTTCCTTTGGATGAAATTACTACATAATATAGCTCTCAGTTCGGGCTTTAAACCGATCCAAACTACATCCTTTTGCGACATCTAGATCAAAAGTTAATGTTGATTGGTGTGGATTCTAGCTATGTTGGTAGGCGAGGCCCATGTCTGAATAAATGGCGAGTTGGCCCCACATACGGCTAAACTCCCTCGATGAAGGCGTGAACCTTCACCGAAACAACCGCAGTCTTGCTCAGCATAAGTGGTAACAAACTCATAAGCTATGTAGTGACATAAGAAATTAACCATATCTTCTCGCATACGAACTCACGCCGGCGGCCCCTCCAGTTGTGCTATGTCCACCTCTGTGCAAATGAAGCCAGTCCATGTCCAGCAAAACCCAACGCAACCGTCCACTCATCAATGAGCTGCCGAGCTAGCGCCAGAGCAGCTCGTCCCAGACTTATCTTTGCCTGCCCAATTGCCTGGACCGTCAGGTTCCATCCGAAAGCTACACAGGCTTGCCCTGCCCGAAGGGCGCTGGGTCCATAGTGATTGATAGCAACTCCTGCAGCCATAGCAGCCAAGTGTTTTGTGGTAGCCCAGGAGGCCCTGGGTCCACTTAGTTGCTTAAGCGTCTCCCAGACCGACATTGCATGTTGGACTCGCAAGTCGTCGAGTTGTTTCTGGGTTTGTCCGAGTAGGGCTGATCCGTTCTCGAGTTCTGCAGTCTTGACTTGGATCTCCTTAGTTAGTGCTGTGATCTGCCCGTTGAGGTCGGCCATGTGGACTTCCACTGAATCCTTCCGTCTCTTTCTTTGCTGTGAAGCTTCTTCCTGCTGGGCCTGCAGTTGCTTTTGGGCTTGGGTTCGTTCCAGGACAGCTTTGTCTCGCTCTTGTTCCAGTCGGGCCATATCCTGAGCCATCTGGGTGACGTCCTCCTTCTGTGCCTTCACCTCTCTCTCCTTCTCAGCCAGTTTGATTCTCCCACTGCCCAACTGAGCTTCTCTCTCTTCTGCCAGCGCTTTCCAGCCTGTCGGAGCACCCTTGGGTGGCCAGCGCTCGTGTTCATCCCAGTGCATGAGGGCTGTCTCTATAGGTGACCTGAGCTCGGTTTGAGGTAGCATGTGCACTCGGAATCCATCTCCTGCCGGGTTGTAGATGACGTTGCGTAGCGAGTCAAGGACGATGTCCTGGTTGAGATAGAACTCGCGCTTGCAGTCAACGGTATGCTTCATTATTTCGACGGGAATCACTCCCATCTCGGTGCATCTAATCGTCTCGAAGGCCGCGAATGATGGTTCATTGCTGCTCTGGTAGTCGACCCAGGACTTGGACCTCGACTGCTGTTGTCTTGGATCGTACATGTCGATCTGGCGAGAAATATACTCGATATAGGTAGGTGGCAGGTCGGTCCTGATGAGGGCCTTAGCTGATTCGTGCCAATCTCTCACCGCATCGCCGCTCAGCTCGCGTCTCTCTCTGGGTGGCATTAAGATATAAGTTGGGTCGATGGTACACTCTTGGGTGCGGGTAAGGCGGAAGGTGACGGCCTCCTCCCCCCGCACGGAGGCTCTCAGTGGTGCCGATCCTAGGCCAGAGGCACCTAGTTCCGATCTAGCATTTAGAGAAAAAGGCTGGGCGCTTCCGTTTCACCTCTTCCCTGTATATATACACGACCGCGTCCCAGGGCAACTTCCAGGCAGCAATCATTCCATTGACGGGGACGTGACTTTCACCTGGCTTCAATTCGGTGCTTGGGTTGGTCTGGTTCAGAATGATCTGCTGGATTCCGGGCCTGGATTGGTGCGAACTCAGCGATATCGACCATCTCATCGAATAGGTCTTTCTCATCAGGCTCCGAATCGTCGTCGTCTTCCTCATCTGGCGACTCGTCTTCGAGGTCTTCCCATCGACTAGCAGCTCTCGGGTCGCGTCGGGTTGGTTTTTTCTCAATGTGTATAAGTTTATGTGTAGGGGCTGGCTGCATTTTCAGCACACAAGAAATCCCATCACTTCCCCGCAATGTCAGGTGTTCGGTGCCGAAGTCGATCCGAGCTTGGTTCCTGCGTAACCAACACTTTCCCAACAGGAGCTCATACGACTCGTCCATCCCCGCCACGTATGCCCGAATGATGGATAGGATTCCACCGACTACAAAGGGGAATACCACGTAGAAGTGGATAGGAACAGTCGGGTCGTCCGCCATCTTCAGCTCGCATTCCTCCTTCAGGGGTATGAGCTCGAGCTTGAGCCTCTCGGCACATGCCGGGCTGACCGATTCTTGCAGTGATCCAGAATCAACCATGCATCGGTGCAACTGTACCCCATTGACGTTGCCACTTATATGCCCCAGGAAGGTTTTCCCATCGCCTAGGTACGCTCGGTCATGAAAATCCATTTTAGCCACGGCGGCCTTAAGCTGCGTGGCCGCTGAGTGCGGTTCATACCGACCCAACTTGTCCTTCTTCAGCGTGGACAGCTGAGGTTTGCGCTTGCTCGAAACTCCCAACTGCTTCGCGATGATTCGCAGTAGCTCGCCGATGTTGATCCGCTCGTCCATGTGATCCACATATGCCCTGATTGGGTACGTGTCTGCTTTGTCCTTGCGACCTGAACTCGTCTGCTCCTGTCGACGCTGTTGCATTCTTGCTTTAACCTCCCGTAATCTGGAAGCCAACTCCTCTTTGCTGGGAAGTCCCGGTCCCTCCAAGTCGTCTGGCCGAGCATGTCGGGGGGGAGGTGAGGTAGGTCGCCGATCGCTCAGACGCGCGGTTGGGCGGATTATTCAGCGTGTGCCCACGTCTGTCTGCGTCGGGGAACCCCGTTTGGACTCGCCGGAGACTCCCTCCATCGGTTCGCCCTGAGCGTCCAGGCCACCGTCGCCGGCCTTCCGCTTCTCGGCGGCCATGGAGGTGGAGGTGGCCGAGCCAACCTCAGGCTCCATCTCAGGGAGTTCTGGGAACAACCCACCATCTACGGGCTCTGTAACAACTTAACCTGTACTCTTCCACACAACCTGCCCTGTACGCACTTCCACCACACGCTTATCGCCCTTGTCCTCCGAGTCTCTATGGCAAATCGAATCTGAGATCGGTTGGGAGGGGCTCGCCCTTCTCCACGCTCTCTGCAATCCTTCTCCGTTCATGACCAGGTCGGAGCTGCTTGCTGCAGTCCTCCACTATGTGTCCCTCCACACCACAGTTGAAGCAAATTGGCCGACACCGACTGCGCTGAAACGCAGGATTGCCCCCAAAAAGGCCCTGGCCCCGATGCATAGCTGGCTCCCTTCACTCCGTATCCCCCACCTGATCTGGGAGGCGGCATCTGAGGGACTGGGTTGGGCTGAGTCGGGGTTGCCTCCGTACTGATGGGCAACTGGTGCTGTGTAGCCAGCCGGCGCTGGGTATCCCGGGGGAGCCGTTCCCGGCCCTGGATAGCTAGGGGAGGTGTGTAATAAGGGCCCGCGAGTGGCACCTCGCCAGGCCTCCCGTGCTCCCGCATCGATCGGAACGCCAGTCCGATTTCTCGCAAAGCCTCGCCCTTAGTCATCGACTGCTGATAGGTCGAACCCCCTTCAACCTCTTCGGCAAAGTCCCCTTCCTTGCCGGGTTGGGCAGCACACTGCATTATATACTTTCGTACTTCGAGAAACGTGGTGTTACTCTTGAGCCGACCGAGGTCGTTGGTCTTCTGAGCTGCACTCAGGCGGTCTGCCACCCGTTCTTGAATCCTGAGATCGTTCATGTGGCCACCAGCAGTCATCCGCCTGTATAGACGATCTCTCAGGGTCTTTTGCTGGTTGTCATCTGCCCTCTCGCCCAACTCTGTTGCCCTGCGGACGTAGCTGGCGAGCGACTCGCCGGGCTGCCGCTCGAACTCTTCGATCTTTGCGGTCAACCGAGAGCTCTCGGCACTTTCCCTCCATGGGAAGCGTTTCTTGAAGGCGGCCTGGAGCTGGGTCCAGTCGGTCCGCTTTTCTGCGGCCAGTCCTCTATACCAATTCTTTGGCTCTGACCGGAGGCCGTTGCGGAATAGGGACTTTGCCACCTTGTCTCGATCGGCGTCGGATGCCTCAGCCCCGACAGTCTGCCTTACAGCAATTAGTACATCGTCTATGTAGTCCTGGGAGTCGTCCTCAAGGAGACCCTCAAAAGATTAAATTGGCCCCGAGTGTGTAACTCATTGTCGATGGACCCACCCAAGTGGGGTTCGGGAGGGGTTGTTCGGTCTCCGGTCGGCTCGGGCCTAAAGTGGTTCCACTCTGCTCCTGAGGTTTGGCCCAGCGGATTCTGGAATAGGCAGGTGTCCAGCTGATGGCGAGCCAGAACGCACAAAATCTGGGTCAGCTAGGTCTCTCAATGGATTGGGAACTAATTGAGTGTGCTCATAAGGGAAACCAGGTTTCTTGGTAGGGCGAAGATCGCCCTGATGAGTCGTCTGCGGAAGAGCCAGGCCTGTTTCCACATGTGAGAGATGTAAAAGTGTGTAGTTTTATAAGACAAAAACGCATCGCCCCACATGTCCCACTAAACCGTTGTACTGTACGTAGCGCTATCTTCCCTCCAGTCACTTATTAATCGCAGATCTATCTGCGCAATTTGCACTTTTCTCGTCGCCACTCCCTGATCTGTCATTTTCCAAACTCGTACCTGCCCCGACCCGTACCTTCATGAAGAGGAAACTTCCCCCTACCTTCTCATTTTCAGAAGCTCACGAGTTAACAACCTATACTCGATTCTCTATTACATTAAACACAACTGGCCTAGCGTTTAAAATAACGGTCCATGCCACTACATACAAACTGTGAGAGACTTTCTCGCGGGTAGACAGAGCATCTAAGTCCGATATATTACCTAGGTAGGTACTGACATTCCCATGATCCTCTACAGGAGCACCCTCCTTGGGGCAATCTGGTCTAACCTTAGGCAGTCGTCCACAGATTCTCAAGTGTCATCATTACCATAGCCAGAGCCGGCCTATCGTCTTCTATACCATAGCCCTTGGTCGATTCCAATGTGGAGCCTTTTAGGTCACTGCGAGATAGTTACATATATAAGAGGGATCAGCGCCCCTCGAGTTCTTCGGCGGCCTATACTTCGAGACACAACTGGCGCAAAGCTTACACTACGACCAATGAGTAACCATATACACGAAATTATTCAGACGATCCTTCCGAATTCTTTCAAAGTAATTCAACAGCTAGTCTTGTTCAAGTTTGGCATACGGTTCGTATGACTTTTGGTTTCTGATACGCAATGACAAGTGATCTTGTCAGAGTCGTTGGATTGCCTTGTATGCTTGATCAGCTGCGTGCCCGTACAGGTCTTTGCCTATGTTTAACTTGTCTGTGCTAGATCCGTCTTCGTCGGATTTGTTGATAGACGACTGCGAGGGTGAGGTGGTAAGCAACATAAATCTCATTCCTCTATTATTCCTTTCTTGTTACAGGCCGCCAGCCGTTCTCGTTACTTCTCGAGCTTGTCGACGCCATCCTGTCAATCGAAAATAATGGCAGTTTGAGAATGGGCACTCATATGAAAGATGTATAGTTTCGCAGTTTTAGCCTGTCTTGGCATTCTTTCTGGCTTTCAAACAGCTTGCCAATGTACCGTCATTTTATCTTTCTCAACTTCCGTACCTGCAAGTTAACAAAAGCTAATATAGTGAGAACGGCCCTATTTAAGCATCGTGGCTGCATAGCACACATGAAAGAAATAACATAGGTGCTAGTAGCAAACTCTTCCATTCAATTCGGTGGAAAAGTCTAAGACAATGCGTCCTTTACCTAGCCTTTCTAATCACGAGCCCACGACAAAAGTGCTCCCATAACAAGTAGTTACTAACTCAATATAAAGACGTCCTTCGTACTACTATTTTAATCGTCAAAATATTTAGGTCGGACACGCTTTAGTGAGCTGAAGCCATGTCATTGGCGTTCGTTCTTGCCTCGAGATTCCCTCCCATGGAGTAAGAAACCATTCGGCTGCCGAATATCCGTCCCTGCCCCCTCTATCCCCTAGTTTGCCTCCCGGTCCACGCCACAGCCGCGGCGATCCTTTGGCGGATATTCCTGTCGTTCGAGTATACCTGACCTGGCTTCGGTACTGCATTAGCCTCATGTTCTCTTTAAGGTTTGTGACGCCTCCCACTTGATGCCAATGCCTCCGCACCATTTCCTGCCCCAGGAAGGCGCATTTGCGAGACAGACAAACCATTGCCTCGGGAAATTTCACAATTGGGCCCGCCGGGGATCCAATGGGTCTGTTCTTCTCTTGTCGCTCCTGGTTGGCGTGAGGTAGGAGTTTGTACGGCGTAGGTCGTGGAGTTTGGTCGTCGCGGACTGAGAAGGTACGAGCTGTGGGATCGTTGTCAGGATTTTAAGGTGGTGGCTTCGGACATGCCTCTGACGTGGTGACAGCGAAGTTTATCTGTAGGTCCTATATTGTGGCGTCTTGCGTCCGTCGATCGATGGTGAGGTTGGGATTTTAGAGAGCAGAGTTTCGCCGGCAAACTTGGTAGGGGATCGTCATCCTGGTTGGATGGGACTCGAATTGCAGCTAGTGGCCATCGCAAACGACTTCATGGTCCTATAACCCCGTCTATTTCAAAGGACATCATCTTCAAACAAATTGCAGCTATCCGTTGGCTCTATGGTATTTTCAACCTAGTCTAACAGACCAGCCCGTGAGACATCACATTATTATCCATATTCGAGGCAACAACCCGTGTATATGGCGTCATATGAATCAATATTCACAATGATATCTGTCACATGACAGGGCCTGGTAGCCCCAACCTGGGTAGCCATATGTTTACACAACTGCTGAAGAATCTGCTTCGAGCCTACTTGTCGTCAACCTTATCAAGCATACGTTTACCGCGTAAGTCTCATCTACGCACATCTGGGAAATGGAATCTGAGTCTGCTAAAGGCGCGACGACACGAAGCGGCATCAACATACGACACGTCAGACGGCGCCACAACATGAGCGCTGCTGGCGGTGGAGGTTCATCATCCAACTTAGGCAATGATGGGCAATGATGGAACAGACAGCACAAGTATGGATCTCTACGAAGCCGTCGCAAATAGAGAAAGACACTGCGCGAAATCGTTCACGCAATGCTTCGCATACGTACTCTACATCACGTGTCGCCAAAGAACACAGCGTGACACTTCAATACCTCAAACGTAAAATCTTCATGCTACGAGATTTGTCCATTTGTCCAAAGCATCATTCACATTCACGATGAAATGCGCTGCCACATACCCTGGCCCTTCAGCTTTCCCCTGCCCTATAGCCCAATGTATACCTTGGTCCAGGCATCGATATTCATCGTCGCCTCATTTGCTCACCGAGTCTGCCCTGTAGGCGAGTCCACTCCACACGTCCTCTACATCGCGTCTACGGCCAGCATCGAGCATTTTGACGCCAACATCTTTGGCCAATCACTCTGGTGGTTTACGAGGTTCACTGACGACATTTCACATATGTATACGTCGTCAACGGCAGATACTCAGCTTTTGGTTCAACAACTGATTCGATTCTCGAGAACCCATCATCCACACGCTTTAGACAGGCTGATCTTGCCTTTGATAACGCCATTCTTTCCGGCTCAGTACCAACGGCTGATCACCCCGATGTCATCAATTACCCTTTCCAGTGGGTTAAAGAAAACTGTCACCATCAAAAGCTGACATTGATTCAGACGAGAACCCAGCCCGCAACATCACTAGTTTATCGTCAACGTGGTAACAGCGATCCTAAGACGCCTCAGAGAGTTGCCCAGATTCCCGATATTGAGCCTCTCACCCCAAGACATTAACGTCAGCCTCGCATTGACGATCCTCCATTGGACAGACGTCATCCATCATTTGGATTGACATTAAGGCTTGGATTTCTTCAGCTTGGCACCAGAAACATTGACTCAACCCCTGCCCGTGTACCTGGTACTGTTTCAGTTAATACCGGCGCGTCAGACAAAGACTCACTTTATCTGCCCGCCGAGTCGCAACACAACCCTTAACGCCTCTCCGGCGAGCACTGTTCAGCCAGCTGACTAGTATCGCAATAATCCCCCGATGCATTGTTATACCGCTCGCCTATCCATCGTTATCAGTTGAGATTGGATGAATTCGCACTCATCGCACCGCACGTTTAAATTCATTCGATTTCACACCACTTGTCGGCAATGGCA